>APFE030302329.1:0-61380 GCA_000404065.3 Pinus taeda
AAAGAATAGAAAGTAATAACTTTCTAATTGAATTATCAACATAAAGTGACATGTTTCCATACATTCATTATCTTCACTTTTTCAACAAATAGAGATTGATGAGATCCATAGCAACTTCTTTTATTTGTAACTTTTGTTGGGGATATAGGCTTGCCTTGCCTTGTGGAGTTGTTGAGGTAGTCGTGGAAGGGAGTGGTGTTGTGGCACTACACACTTTCTCTACTCATAAAATTTCAAAAGGGATATGACATTATTCCTACCTCTGCAACTATCAATTTGTACTTCTATCCCATTTAGGAAGTAGCCTCTAGCCCTTCTAGCTTTAGTCTAGGAAAACCTATTTTCTCTTCCTCAAAAATTAACCAACCAAGCTCATTCAATATGATTGTAGGAGCAAATAGTAACAAATAGTCATGAAAAATGGGTACCCACAGATAGTCATGAAATCATCTCTACCTTACGTCACATGTATCATTCATTGTTAAAAGATCACCGATTACCAATTAGTAGACTCTATAAGGGAATTCCTCTTTCTTATGCCATGTAAGATTTCCCAAGTCAAATCATATCAATACGATTAAATTGAACTCGAATATTAGATGCTCCTAGAAGTTTTGCATGTTTTAATTCCCATGCTCATGCTGCTTCCACTTTCCATCTCCTAAATTTTATAGATGCTCATTCTCACACTGCTTTTACTTGCCATCTCCTCTATTTCATAGATAACTTGACCATCAAGTGAAGAATAACATTTGAGAAAGGAGCAGAAGAAAAGTTAACCAACTCTGAAAACCAAAGGGAAAGCACATAAAGCAAGCATAAATGATCATCGAGGTTGAAGGTAGACCAATTAGGCAATTATGTAGCAAATGGTTTAGGGAATTATGGAAAGACTCATTAACAATACCAAGAAAATGTCAATACCAAGTGTTTCTATTAGACTATAAAATTAATGTTAAGCAAGTAATTCTAGAGGATGTTAGCAATTCTTCATTATGAAAGCAATTTCCTCACAAATATGCTTTTTAGTCCTAATTTTTGCACATCTCTGCCTTGGGAAGAGGCTAAATAATATTTTAAAATTGTTGATTGCTACAAAAAAATAGTCCCAAGATTTAACACACTCGAGGAGAAATATATTATAACATTTTCCTTCAAGGTTTAGGTTTGATTTTTAATTCCCATGTCGCGATTAATACTACGCATTGTATTGATTACTATAGGTCCTACTACCTTATGGAAGGGACAAATAATACCAGTAAAGATTATTCATTACACTGTAACCATCAATGACTACCCTATATATGATGATGATAAATTTATCAAACTATGAATGAGCTTGAATGATAGTACCCTTACAACTATATAGGTTGAACCATAGATTGTATAGGTTGAACCCAAGAGTAAAAAACGATTTCAAGAAGGAGATAGATAAAATGGTGGATGTAGGAATCATCTTTCCAGTAGACGAATTAGAATGGATCAGGCCCATAGTCATCCAGAACAAAAAGGCCGCTATGGAAATAAGGGTTTGTGTATAGTACAACAACCTCAGAAATGCTTATGTCCATGACCCATTCCCCACACCTTTCAATGATGAGGTCTTGTATAATGTTGCGGGGAATGAAGCCTAATGCTTCATAGATGGGTTCTCAGGGCACCATTAGGTTCGAATAATAGAGGATGACAAGAAGAAACAATGTACACCATAGAATGGGACTCATATGCATACCACATCATGCCTTTTGGCCTAAAGAATGCGCCTTTTGTGTTCTCCCGAATTATTATCACAGTTTTCAGAGACTACATTCACTGGTTCTTGGAGGTATACATGGATGGTTGGATAGTTTACAATCTGTTGAAGAAGCATTCTAGCTTACTTAGAGTAATGTTCGATCGGTGCAGACAACTACAAATCTCCCTAAACATGAAGAAGTGTATCTTTGCAGTTTTGTTTGGCACGTTGTTGGGACACATCATTTACAAAGACAATGTTTGTGTGGACCCTACAAATACCATGTTTTTGTGGACCGATAACAAGACCTGCATGGACAAAGGCTAGGTAAAGAAAATCGATGACAAGATCAACTACCTCGAGGCTAGGGTACAACAAATTGAGGAGGAATTGGACAAGACAAAAAAGAAAATTCTTGATATTAGGCCACTGGTCGGTAAGCATATGATTACTCTATGGGAGGCATGTGACGAGGTCAAAGAACAGTGGAGTACCCTACAAAACACCCACCCTGATCAACCAAACTGCATATCAACGCTTGAATTTCTCCAAAAGGCAGAAACCCTCACATGCATCTAGGAGATGACATTGGAAGATTATAACCGCTTCTGCGAGGAAACAATTGTCGCAGTACCTGAGTTGGGGCCTTCATTTGGAAAAGAAGGCAAAAGTGTAGCGAAAGCATGCTCGCATGACTCAAGGCCAACACAACCAGAGGCAGAATTAGTAGCACCTAAAGAAGAAGAACCAGCACAGCAATAAGAAATAAAAGCAGAGTCTCCGCCATGAACAAAAACAGAGCTCACAACACTTGAGATAGATGGTTGGGACCTCTTGGGTCCTTTGTTTTGAATTTCAGAGTTTGGAGGGAAGAAAGGTCAAGAATAGGTGGCGGGGATAATGGTTCAGGTTGTGGAGATGATAACTAAAGGAAAGGGACAGGAACCGGGAGTGAACGGGCAATTGCGGCAAGGTGGTGGAAGAATAGAAAAGAAATTGAGCAAGGGATATAGAAGCCATCTCAGTGTGGAGTCAGCTAAGCGAAACTGGCAGTGGGAATGTAGAGCAAAGGATAAAAGGAAAAATATAGCACAAGGAAGATGTTGGAAATGAAGTGGGTGAGAAATGGTAGGACTATCCTCTTATCTGCTTATTTTCATTCTCGTGAGTTGAATTCTATGAAAATGTACTCTTTGTGTATTTGATGAACAGGGTTCAAGCCTTTTATACTTTGTCATGTACTCTCTTATATTGTAGTTAATGAAAGAAACAATTTTGGTTGCTTATTATATTTTTGTGTTCCTTATGGGTTATTTAATTTTTAAATGAATGATCAATAAATATGTAGTTTCCTGCGATGGCATTAATAGAATTCCAATCGAAGTGACGCAAGATAATAGCTACCTCGACTTCCGAGACAACCAACACAGTGGAAACGCTTTTGGTAGCATTGCGCTGACGCTCATGAAGTTCATTCAGACTTAAAACCGTATATTTCATACTTCCTTTATTGTCATCACGATGACTGCGTGCTATTTCCACCATGCTTTCATATCTCAATTCTTCATCTTTGTTTTCGCTTTCGTTGCTTTCCCTTTCATCGCTTTCGCTATCATATATCTCATTATCAGACATTTTACTTTCCCTTTCATAGCTTTCGCTGTCATATATCTCATAATTGGACATTTCATCGTGTAAAGCCATATTGGTTGAGTTCGAGTAGATCAGAGTTTGAGACTTTTTTCGAGCCTTGCGGAATCCACAGAAACAAAACACTTTGAACGTGTTTAGGCAAGTTAAAGTTAAACCGCAATGTTGTCAAGAAACTATCTGCTTACCTTTTTGTATTGAATCAATCTTTGCTTAGCTGATATTTATACTTATGTGAGTTGGCGCAGATACCAAAAACCATTCAAGAGCTGACATTGGTGATTATCTGTTTGATTTTAAATGTAATTTAAAATAATTCTTACAACCCAAAGTAAAGCGGTTTCCCCGCCATATATTTCTTCGAGGAGAAGCATTCTGTTGTCATTATTTTGAGGAGAAGCATTTTGTTGTCATTATTAATGAATCACAAATCTTAACATCCACAAAATACTCTGAAAGTATAGTGAATTAAAATATTAAATTTTAACTAAATTTTTCTTGATATTTCTGTTGAATATGCCAAAAAATTCACCATTTGAAATATCTCAGAAAAAAATTAATAAAAATGTAAAAGTGATTCATTCAAAGTATAAAAACCCTAGGATTAATTTGCTCTCATACCAAATGTTAGAACCCAAATACATAAAATTCAATAGTTCACACCATGTACAACAATGTGAGCATTATGTTGAGATTGCAACAAGATGATGGAGCTTAGTGAAAAGAGTAGCCTTCACTAAGTGGGCCCGCAGACAAATTATGACACAAAGTCTATTTTAGACTATCTCTATTTTTAGATATATGGATCATGTCTATGAGTTGCAGGATGCTGTTTATGGATGATTGGTCAAGTTGGCAAAAATAGATGGACTTCTATTTTTAGACAACATCGGTGACACTGTCAAGTCTAATTATAGAGCAGTTAAATATTATTAGCTTATAATAATATTTAGATTATAAACTTTATCTTATTCTCTTGGAGCACTTCAGTTTGGGCTACAGATGTGGCACATGCAGCTGTCAGAAGGAAATACACTTTCTTTATGGGTCAATTGAGTTGTTGCGTGCATGACTTCAGTTAGAACTCAATCAGTTGAGTTTGGTGGAGTTGATTGTGGAGTTGATGGAGTTGTGTTCAGTTTGACTTGGTTAAGCTAGTTGTAATTAGTCTAACTGCAAATAGACTAATGATGAGTTGTTAAAATAATTATTAACTCATAATGCAACTAAAGAATACATCAGTTAACTCAGTTGCATGTCAATGCATGTTCAGTTCAGCAGGGACAAGTGTTAGAGGATCAGATTGCTATCAGTTGTGACTATAGTTGTGCATGAGGATTTGCACAATCAATGAGATTGAGTTATGCCAATGAGAATTGGCCAATACCAAGTGATTATAGCCTCTGCTCACGTGATTCCCAGTGTGAGTGATTCTTTTGAGGTAAATACGAGTTTGGTTCAACCATTCTCATCCATTCTTGTGCAGGTATTGAGCAGTGGAGGCACGCAAGCAGTGGAATAGATTTGGAGATCAGATCTGAGCTGTATTGTGTGTAACAGGTGGAGATAGTGCTGGATACTTGTGAGAAGTATTGACTATTGTAATGTTACATGTTCTCAATCATTAATATACAGATAGTATGGGGTTTTCAGCTGTAAGCTTTCCCCGGGTTACATATTGTGTTAATGTGTGCATGCTCTTGATGTTTTATTGTTATTGATGCTGCTATATTGATGATCAACGTAGAGGAGCTTATGTATTGTGTATGCATTTCACAAAAGTACATGATCAAGATAATCTCCATTGAATATGTGTTTATTATTCAAAATTTCTACACATTAATGACAACCCAAATATAGATAATAATAGTAGAAATGCCTCAAAATACCTCAAATAGATTCAAACATCGAAATAACATCCGTACCATCCATAATGAATACATCATCACTATATACACCAATCCACACATTTCACATGCAATCCCTTCATTATTAGGATGATCCTACTACATATACATTTACATATTCCATAGTAAGGCCGAGAATGCAAAATATGTTCATTTAAGGCCTCAAAATGACTCTTGATGTTTTTGACTTGAAATTTTCCAAACTAGGATTGCTGGAAAAAATGGTCTTGTGCATTGATTCCTCCACTTTTTCTACTTTGAAAGCATCAAGATGGATGAAAAAGAAGATACTCATCCAATCCAGATCATACACCCCCATTTTGGGAGGATTTTGGTCCCCAAAAGCACCTACTGAATGAGGTGAGTATATTTTGATGAAAACTTGACTAAACTGAGAGGGTGGGGGTGACTCAGTTTCATACATTCATGGACATCAAAATTATTTTCTTGTAGCTGATTGTCTGAAAAATTAAATGAGTATATTAAAACATAATTACCAATAGATTTAATATGCGAACATCAAATAATAAGTTAACCTAAACATCACTTATCTCAATTAAAGGAATAACCTCTTCTAGTCACACCTCAAGTGTTTTGTTTGGGGAGAAAGATGAAAAGTATACCAAGCTTTTGATAATATGGGTTAAACACATTCCCTCGTGTTACTCCGCTGTGAGCGAGCCTATTCTGTTAGGCCCCTATACTACTAGTGTAACCCCTTATTGTTATCAGTACAACCCCCTTATTATATTTATGTACCCATGTAGTGCCCATATTGTTACTAATTTGCAGCATAGAAGCCCACTATTATTATTATTATGCCCTTACATTATTATTTTTATGTCGGCTCTGATTATATTATGACCCCTTAGAATCCTATATATAGAAAGGAGGTATTTTCATTTGTATCATCCAAGGATTGTCCATTTATGTAATGTAAAGGAGGTTTCCCCCTTGAAGAGGTTGAATTCTAAGGCGTTGATCTATATTTTCTATTCTTTTCTGTAGCTGGTTTCATAACATCTGGTATTAGAGCTTTGGATTCTAGGGTTTTGTTGCTCCAAATAGGTCATCATGGCATTTTGACTATAACTTTTTTCTGCGACGTTTTAAAAGCTTAAAAAAATCCATTTGAGAAGAAATTGCGCTGAACCTCGAGTTTGAATTTCAAAACTTTTCGCGCTATATTTATGTGGATATGATCTAAGGAAGTTGGTCTTTTTGCAGACTCCTGAATTGCATTCCAAAAAGGTGACCTGGGGAAAATCGTCATAACTTTCTCTCTGAGCATCATATTGAAATTTCGTAAGAAGGTATAGAAAGAGGACGGACTGTAGTTTCTTATATATATTTTTCAGTGCGAAAGGTAAAAACAATGACTTGTGGCACGTCGTACAATTTCACTCTACTGAATTAGTCTATAATCAGGTCACTGTGGGAGATTTCGCATAACTCTTTCTTGGAGAATCCAGTTTGGATCAGACTTGTGGCATTGGAAAGAGGACGCAAAGGGCTACTATAGGTCGCAATTTTAGAACTGGATGGTCTGAAATTACAGAGATACATCATATTCAATATCAAGCTCCTACAAAATGAAAAAAGATGTGTAGTTTTTTTAAATTTTTGCATAAGCTTGGTTTGAAAAAATAGTTTGAAGGAATTCAAAGGGCATAGTAAAGTATTATTATCAGTAATTGATGCCCCAAGGAAAGAAAATACAAACACCTAATAAGCAAATTGAAAGCTCTAGCATGACTCATGAAGAAGAGGAAGAAATGCAACATGATATATCAAAATTACGAGACCAAGTGCAACAACTGGCACTTGCACAAAAAGGAACAGAATCTAATATGGATGGTTTAAAGAAAGATGTAGAAGCTAAGATAGACGTTTTAAAGAAAGGCATAGAAGCTAAGATGGATTGTTTAAAGAAAGGTGTAGAAGCTAAGATGAATGATGTGGAAGCTAAGATGAACGATTTGAAGACAAACATGGAAGAATTGATGACAAATATGAATAAGTTGATACAAGAAATGGTCACTAATGGTGAAAGTGTAGTAAAGGAAACTCATGATGTGAACAAAAGAAATGTTAATCATGATTCCATAGACTCTAATGTTGGATAAAAGACCCACCATATTCCAAAATTGATATGAGGAAGTTTGATGGCAATGATCCCGCAACATGGATATTACAGATGGAGCAATTTTCGATCTCAATAATGTGAAAAACACACAAAAGGTACGTATTGCAAATTTATATTTGGAACCAAATCAGTTTGTATGGTATCAATAGCTTTGCTCTCGTAAACAAATTGTCACTTGGGCAATTTTTACAGAAGAATTGACAGCACATTATGAGGATACAAAAAGCAACATGTTTTTTAGCCAATTGATAAGTCTCAAACAAAAGGGTTCAATAATGGAGCACATTGAGGTGTTCCAAAAATTGAACATAAGAGTAAAAAATATTCTAGAGGAGCATAGGTTTGATGTGTTCATAGGGACTTTAAAGGATAATATCCAACATGATGTTCACCTTTGGAAACCTGATAAATTAGAGAAGGCATTCAGGTTGGCAAGAAAAATGGAAGGCAAAATTATGGCAACTAGGAAACATACCAGTGAAAACTATAAAGATGGAAGTGTTGTTACCCCTAGCCTTCCACAACCTATAAGGTTGACACCACAACAATTGGAAGAAAAAAGAGCAAAAAGGCTTTGTTATAGTTGTGATAGCAAATACACTAAGGGTCATAAGTGTGCTAAGAAGAAATTATTCTACATAGATTGTGAAGAGGAAGAAGAAAAGGAGCAAAAAAGGTTAAAGGAAGAGGATGTAATCCAGGAACAAAGCCTAGATAAAGAAGAAATGAATCCGACCATATCTTGTAATGCATTGGCTGGAATTACCACTCCTCAAATCATCCAAGAATTGTCCATTTGTGTAATGTAAAGGAGGTTGCCCCCTCGAAGAGGCTGAATTCTAAGGCGTTCAACTATCTTTTCTATCTTTTTGTGAGCTGGTTTCATAACATTTGGTATTTTTACCAAATGTTTACTGCTACATCTCAAGCAAGCTAAGAAGGATAATAAATTATCACCAAAGTATTATGGTCTGTACAAGGTGTTGCAAAATATTGGTACTATGGCATACAAATTGGAGCTTCCTGTAGCATCTCGAGTGCACCCAGTTTTCCATGTTTCATGTTTAAAGAAGGTTATAGGAGACAAGCTCCCAGTTCAAACAATATTGCTAGAACTTGACGAGGAAGGAAAAATCATATTGGAACCTGGAGCAGTCACAGAAACAAGAACCCGACAGCTATGAAATCGATCAATTTCAGAGTACCTCATCAAGTGGAAGAACTTACCCACTAAATATTCCACATGGGAGGACAAGAATTTTATACAGAAGCATCATCAACTACTTAAGCGTTGAGGACAACACTTTTTGAAGGAGAGGGGCCTGTTAGGCCCCTATACTACTAGTGTAACCCCTTATCGTTATCAGTACAACCCCCTTATTATATTGATGTACCCATGTAGTGCCCATATTGTTACTAAATTTCCCCATAGAAGCCCACTATTCTTATTATTATGCCCTTACATTATTATTTTTATGTCTGCTCTGATTATATTATGACCCCTTAGACTCCTATATATAGAAAGGAGGTATTTTCATTTGTATCATCCAAGAATTGTCCATTTATGTAATGTAAAGGAGGTTGCCCCCTCGAAGAGGCTGAATTCTAAGGTGTTGATGTATCTTTTTATCTTTTTCTTGAGCTGGTTTCATAACATATTCAGTAACCCAATAGAGTCACCTCAAGGAGATGCAAGCATCACTTCGTTGCTAGCAGACATGTTTAATACCACGATGAGGTTGTTTGCATCACCTCGTTGTGTTGGAAGACTTTCTCTTCTTCAACCTTTATTTTATTTCCTTAAAGGTATGCTTGAAGCATTTATTGAATATTTGTAGTATGGGTGGAAGAGGCATTGTGACTTATTGAGAACAAGAGAGGTTGTTCCTTGTTTAAGCGATTTGAAATATAACTGAAGTTAACATGTGCATTTTGAAGTTTTCTCCTCTCCCTTTTTTACTTCGTATATTCAATATATTGAAACGTCATTAAATACAAGGCTTTGTTGGAATGAAGATCCTAATAAAGATATGGGCTTTGTTAGGTCCCTATAATACTAGTGTATTCCCTTATTATTATTGTCATTGTAACCCTTATTTTTATTGGTGTGTCCATGTTGTCCCCATATTGTTATTATTGTGCCCCATAGAAGCCCACTATTGTTATTTTTGTGCCCTCACATTATTATTATTATGTTGGCTCTCATTATATTGTGACCCCTTAGACTCCTATATATAGAAAGGAGGCCTTGTCATTTGTAAAGTACAAAAATTGTTCTGTTGGAAATATTGAGGGGGTGGTGGGGAGGAGGGGGGGTTGAATCAGTATTCCTTTTCATTTGTTATTTTTACCAGTTAAATAGTTTATATTTAGAACAAAAAATGAACAATAGGAATAAATGCTTTTATTAATATAATATTTACAACGAATTTGGTACAATATATATAAGGCTCCAATATGTTTCCAAGCACCAACTTGGTCTTTTGTGAGGCTCCAACCTCTAGGGTACCAACCCTATCTTCTCAAGGCACGACCTTGTGTTTAGAAGCGCCAACTCCAAGGACACCAATTCTTCCAATTCTGAGGCACCAACCCCAAGGGCTCCAACCCTATCTTGTCAAGGCACCAACCTTGTTTATTTGAGGCTCCAACCTTTAGGGCACCAACCCTCTGGGCTCCAACCCACTACTATATTTTGTCTAGATATTTTTGATAGTAATTCTCAGCTCCCAACATCTTCTTCACTGAATTCTATCTATCTACACCTTCACTACTACATCAATGACAACCTGTCTTCATATGAAGGAGTCTTCACAACTCTTCATATTGCCCTAACAGAGTCTGCAAAGTTAACTCATGACGATTTCAAATAGGCATCATGATCTCCAATAATGTTTCCAAGATTTGTTGAAGCTTTCCAACAAAATAATTGCGCTAAGCCTCAATGTATGCACAAAAGCAATTCTCTGTTTTCAAGCCTCTGTTCTTTACTGTTGTGGTAATTGTTCCAAGTGTGACCGCTTCTCACTGTTCTTGCTATCACGATCTCTTACTTCCCAGAACCAGACTCACAAACGCTTTAATGTTGGTACTGGCTACTGCTCCCTTCAAACGATGTCATTTGGAACTTTATTTTCCCCTTCACAGAATTGTTCTTCAAGTTGCATTATGTACTTGATTTATTCATCACAGGTCTGAGCCTTTCAAAGATTAACCCAATCAATAGAATTTCCTCGTCCTTCGGCTTCATCCTATCTTGCTGGACCTTCGACTTCCTTCTGTCTTACTAGACCTTCGGCTTCCTTTTGTCCTGCTGGATCTTCAGTTTTCTTCTGTCCTGCTGGACCTAGGACTTACTTTTGTCCTTCTACTTACATGTCTCTCACTCGATCTTCAACTTCTTTTGTACCTTCATCATTTTCCAGACCTTTGGCTTCTCGACCTTTCGACTTCTTCTTTCGTTCGCTTGACCTTCTAGATTCCTCTGGTCCTTCAAGTTCACGAGCTATGAACTGTTACCTCTTCTCTTTGATAGATGCCCGAGATACATTACCCATTTGGAGGTCCCACATGCCATCTCATCACCTTTAATCACAAACACAACTTCATGGAAAAATAGAGTTATTTCTGTAATCCCACAAACGAATGCTGGTCCCACGTGAATGCACAAGACCGCACCCCAAATAAAATAAACTTGTGTCCATAAACTTCTCGGGTCCACTCAACCCCAAGTCTTATCGGATTAATTCTCCATAGTTTATCTCATCATTAATCCAATGGTTGTTGATCCACTCGATCAACAAACCCAATCGCCGATCCTCCATCGTTTGATCAAGGCACGCTGGATCCAATGGTTCACAATGATATCGGCTGAGGAACTTTCACGATGTTTAACAGCCCTTACGGAGCCGATAAGGATTATGAATCCTTGATCTATAAAAGTTCAGGTTCATTTTGAGATTAATGTTCAGTCACTTTATGACCTGATTTCCATTGGAAATATGAGGTCATCAGATCTATGACCTGCGGGTCTTCAACTAGCACATGGTTTAAAAACAGGCCTAACCACCACCATTGACTATGACGTAAGCATTTGAAAATGAGATCAACATCTAGGATTTAGCACGAGCCTTCAGCCATGATCAAAACATCCGTACACTCCTAACCTCTGCTCTTCCGATAGTTGTTGCTCTTGTGACCCATATTCACTCTTCCACTCTTTCGATCACTGTTGTTCTTGTGGCTTACCTACTTGTGACCTCCGATAACTCTATTTATGTTCCTCTACTGTTTTCTTCATATCGGTTCTTCTTGGGCATATATTACATGCGATACTTCCGATATGGCTCCTTCGATGTTTTCTTCTTTTCTCCTCTGATATCATTGTTGCTCTTTGTTCTTCTAATAACACTTACCCTTGGGCATATATAATAACCTACTTCCTTGATGGCTTCTGATGAACTCTTCTTCTTATTCTTTGGCTTCTTGCACCTATTGATTTACTGAATCTACTGTGTCATTTGCTGTTCAATTGTTGTTCAATTGTTGATCAATTGATATTCAATTGTTGTTCTATTGACCTCCTGCATCATTTGTTGTTTAATTGACATCTTGATGTTCAATTGACCTCCTGCGTCATTTGTTGTTCAATTGCTGTTCAATTGATCTCCTGCTATTCAATCCACTTGGGTCCTCCATCTCATCATATCATAATATATCAAACTTTCATCACTATGAGCCTTATGATCAATGGGCATCAATGGGAAATCATGTATCAAAGAATTTGCAATCACAAACACTGCTATATTGACATCAATGACAACCTAGATTAAATTTTTCATTTTATGTAATGTAAAGGATGTTTCCCCCTCGAAGAGACTACTTTTGAAGTCGTTGATCTATCTCTTTCTTCTATTTTTGTGAGCTTGTTGCATAACAATTGGTATTAGAGCTTTGGATTCTAGGGTTTTGCTGCTTCAAACAGGTCATTGTGTAGTTTTTGTTATCCATTTTGTGTCTAAGAAGCTACGGAAGCTGAAATTAAAACCCATTTGAGCCAAAATCGTGATAAACCTCGTGACCAAATTTAAGATCTTGTCTTGCTATAGTTTCAAAGATACGAATTCAGGAATTTAGGGTGTTTGGAGGCTCCTGAAATTCGATCTCAAACATTTCAGCTTGGGAAAATTGTCATAACTTTCTCATTGAAAATCAGATTCCAATTTTGTAAGAAGTGACAGAAAGAGGACAGACTGTAGTTTGTTGGGTATAATTTTCAGAGATGAAGGTAGAAACCGTGACATGTGGCACATCGTACAAGTTCGCTCTACTGAGCTAGTCTATTATTCATTTTTTCTATATCAAGATACATTGTCCATTCATTTTTCAAATTATTGGCATGAACCATCCCTTTGTTTTGCCAGTTAATTAATAATTTTCAACAGGGTTCTCCATTGTTGGTTGATATTTTTGCCATATTCTAGTGCTTCCATGGTAATACGACTCTATGGATATGGAAGCAATATTTATTCTTGATTGTATTATTCAGCCATGATAATGGGAACAAATTCCAGAAATAATAGTGTCTTACTTAGGGGAGTAAATTTAAATTTAGGTTACGGTGCCAAATTGTGTCTGAAAAACATCCTTGTAAAAAGGTGCCCTCTATATATTTAGTTTCCCAAATAGAGAATTATTTCATAAAATGCTTATTTGGTATTCTTTATTCATTCATGAATTACCTAATTATTTGGAACAATCATTTCTAAAGAAACTGTGTTAAGGACATCTATGTAAATATTATTCATGTAGATTTGTACAACTGATTCCACCATATTTGAAGCTGTGGAATTGTAATGAATGTGAAAGGACTAGACATTAGACTTTATATATCTCCATGTGGTTCATTGTTTTAGACGTTAGCCTTTATATATCTCCATGTGGTTCATTGTTTTGATATTTGTATGCAATTAAGTTTTAAATTTGTTCTTTTCAAGAGGGGTATATGCGTTGAAGATATTTCCACCAATGTGATGTTGCATTTTGATCCACAGTCTGTAAGGTAGTTATCCTTTAGTTCTCATTTTATTGGTGAAAACTAGTTTTTCATAAAAGATTTGTTTCTTACAATGGTCCTATGCAAAATTTTCTTCATGGTTTCTCCTCCATTTCACAGTTTTCAATCCAAAACTCATGTAAAGTCATATTAACTCTTGTACCAAAATCAAACTGCATGCAAAACCCACTGCATGCAAACTAGTTTCCTTTTTCGGTAAGCCATGTTTTGAGGAAAATTTAAGCCTTAAAGAGGAAAGAAAATTTAGTAGATTAGATTTAGTAGATAGAACCAAGACATAGATCATATCCAAGCAAAGGAGAGGAGGAAGTGAGGACAACAAGGAGCCCATTCTAGCTCCAGGCCCCTAGTCACTTAGCTAAGTAATTATTTGGAACAATGGTTTTTGAAGAAACTCTGTTAAGGATATCTATTAAGGTATATTTGTACAACTCATTCCAACATATTTGAAGCTCTGGAATTGTAAAGAATGTGAAAGGACTAGATGTTAGACTATATATATCTCCACATGGTTCATTGCTTTGATATTTATCTGAGATTTTGTTTTAAATTTGTTCTTTTCAGGAGGGGGTATATGCATTAAAGATATTTCCACCCATTGTGATCTTGCATTTTGATCCACATTATATAAGGTAGTTATCCTTTGAAGTTGAAATCCCATCATATTTCCATTGAAACAATGACAATAAAAGCAACACAAACGCACACAATGAGGGTCATTTCCTTCACTTCTTTCTCTAAAATCCAATTGTTCTTCTTTCTTTTCTCTACATCCAAATTATATGATTCCCTGTGTCTCTTTCTTTCTTTACACCTCGAGGCAATGCCAAGAGCCTATAATTCTACCTAGAATAGAGTTAACTATCTCATATATGGATGGGTGTGTAAAGCTACCATCAATGTGAATAAAATGAGTGATTCTCAAGTGGTGGCATTCACTTTGGATACATCCTCGCATGATTCCCAAAGAGATATCCCATAAGAGCTCCTCCCTACCTAATAACTTTTCACTCCACCTTGAAAAAGGTTGGTTAGTTTTCTGACGCAGATTAAGTCTTGGATTGAGGCTCATGACTATGAAACTCATGGAATTCAAGTGGTACAAGCCTTAACAAAATGAAATCTCTTTTAATTTAACGAGAAATGTGAAACAAACCATAGTCATTGGGGGATTTAGAGTGTCTGATTCTATGAAAAATTATCAAGTATGTTTTTAATCATAAACTAGAATCAAGTTATGTGAAATTGATTGTCCTTACTAAGGTTTTCTATTGGCTTTGGGTAATTTGACTTAATATAGGTTGTGCACTCCTTTGTTTTTAGGTATGATGGGTAGTCATAGTCCACCACGATGATGTTTGTCTTTTGATTTGGAAACAATGCTTAGTGCTAAGGTTTTGGGATGAACTTTGGGTGGTAAACGACAACTTTCACCAAGGCACGTTACAAGATGGATTACTTGGCACCAAGTGAGATGAGTTTTCTCCTCAATTTTATTTATTTTTACATATTTTTTTGAGACTAAGTTAAATGCAACAAAAAATATGTAAAATCTTAGATTAATTTCATATGGTATTTTTAAAGGCTTGTGAAATTTTGTTCTCTGGCAGGAAAAACAATATATGAAAGGAATACGAATTAAAAAAGATATGTAGAAATATGCAGTTTTAGATCTCTGGTTTAAGTGATAAAATCTGCAAAGAATAGTTGTATAATTCCTTGTGCTCTATTCTAGCCATTTTTTATTGTTTATGGATTAACATGTTATATTTATTATTTTCATCAATGCTATTAGTTCCTCTTTTGGCTAGATAATTTAGGGCCTTCCTATATGAAGTTTTCTAATGAAAGTTAGAGCTGAAGGAAAATGTGAAAATGAGCCTCCCCAAATAGTTGAGATGACAGTGTTCAATTACTTTGTGAATACAAAACAAACTCCTTTAGTTTATTCAGGTGATGTTTTGTGCTTAGATGTAAGTAGGGAAAAACAACCCAACTATCTTCCAGTAGAGGTGAGTGTGATAATATTCTATGTATTATGTAATGGTCGTTTAAAAAAAACACAATTGTAGTAAAATCTTTAGGTGCCAATATATGCTTAGTGAAGGCTTGAAATTGTGAAATTTCTAGGTGCCCATATATACCATTTCCATGGAAAAAGGTAATTAAATTATATGGTTGACCTTTATAGAAGGAGTGGATTAAGAAAACACTAAGTCATTAGCCATTCTACACTGGAAGAGTTGCTTTAAAAGGACATAGGAATGAGATCTAATCCAATTATCTATGCAAGCATTACAAACCAATTTTTATCTAGTCTCTCTAGGTGCTAAAACATGTTGAATAACTACATAAAATCTAATCCAGAATTGAATGTTGCCTAACTATGAAGAACTTGTTGCTTCCCACTATAGATTACAACCAATTTAAACATTAAATCGACAAAGATATAATGTAATTTATTAAACTTATACATGCATGTCATAAGACCATTTAATATAACCTCCATAAATGAAATCACACATAAAATATAAATATAAATCATCACTTTTTTATTAAAACAAATATTATAAACATACAATAAGATTGAACTAGTAATCAATCACAAGGATTT
This sequence comes from Pinus taeda, assembly GCA_000404065.3. Lineage (NCBI taxonomy): Eukaryota > Viridiplantae > Streptophyta > Pinopsida > Pinales > Pinaceae > Pinus > Pinus taeda. The sequence goes on from APFE030302329.1 coordinate 16,129, forward strand.
GGGTGCCATGAACCAAGATCCTTATTATGTTCGAACAAAGATATACAAGAGTAATATGATAGAGATAATAAAAATTAATATTCCAGGGAAAATAACTACTTAGACATGGAGATGTGCTTTAATCCACTTATATATACACAGGTCACAAGACAAGTCCACGTGTTGGATAGATACATCAAAAGTAAGACTTCATGAAAATTGAACCTTGCATTACAATTTAAACTCCTAGAATCATCTGAGGCCAAATTCTTGGATTGATATCCTGCATCAATTCTTCTTGATGTTGTTGCAACCTGATCAGTACTATATTGATTGCAAGAATCATTTTTAAAACAATCACCAAGGCCTAGCCAACACAATTGAAATTCACATGGGGACGTACATGTCATGTGCATACACCCTTGATTTTTCTCTATTGGTCGATCACACTTTGGACACGGCTTGGAATTACAAAATATACTGATCACAGACAACAAAACTACTGAATAAAGCTGAAGACAATGAAGAGAAAACCAAAATATGGAGGCTGAAACAGTCTTACCTAATCATCACACCTGTAACATAGGGAAACATGGATGCATCTCACCTATAGCACATGGGAGGTGCGATGCATACAGACTGCCAATGAGAGACAGTGCGATGGTCCAGGGATGAAACTGGGCTTGGTTTTTGCTCACAGTTTGCAGCTTAGTTCAGGGATTTAGGCTGAGCTAATGATAGGCAGTGAACACAAAGCACAGGGGCTGATCTAATGAGGTTACTTGAGCTACCACCAGGGCACTTAGGATGTTTGCAAGTTAGATTTTCAGTTCATAAAATAACCCGGAGATTGACTGAAGCAGCATTGATCTACTTTGCAGTTGCATATCAAAAGCAATTCAAAGGCTAGCTGGCTTAACTTCAGGCTCCGTCTGTAGTTTATAAAGCAAAAAAATAGAAACAAGAAAACAAGCTATTCGCTCCCCAGTGGAGTTGCCATTTTGTTATCGGGAAAACTAGTGTCCATTCGGAGCTGCTAGTCCCACTAAGACGAGTAGCTAACTTAGAAACAAACAAACTAAAGTCACTTGTGTTTTCCTTTATGAGAAATAGATGAGAGAGAAGCAGAGAGTACCAACCTCAGTCTTTTGCTTGGCTCCTTGCTTATTTCCTCTCCCTTTTGACAGAGCTTTGCCACCTTTTCCTTACTTGTCCCACTTCAAAGAACACCTATAGAGTCAAAGCAGCATAATACCATCAAAGCATAGAGATCTATAACCATAAACAATATGGGATCAAATATATATTAAACATAGAAATGCATATATCAACACAAGGTTCAGAGATATACAAGAATATGGAGGAAAACACAAACAACTTTATTGATAAAAGTAGTAGAAGAGAGGATTATAGCCCATTGATTTGACCTAGCACCATCCTCCCAACATGAAAGCCCTCTTCACCACATGAAAAGCTAGATCACCCAACACTATGATGTTCCACAGAGAAACCAACAACACTTCCTTACAAGATGCAAAATTCTAGACTCTAGATCTCTAGGATGAGGGATCCATATATAGATATTTGTAGGTGGGTGAGTTAGCTTCTGGGATTTTGATGAGTGTCATTTCTCTAATAGTTCTTGGTTACACTAGGAGATTTCATGATCTCTTACTCATCCCTGGGCGAATTCAGAGAGGCAAGTGTCAAATGGGTAGTTTCTAGAAGATTGTTTGGGTTTCCACCTAGCCAACTGCCTCTGCCATTTGTCTTCTCTTGCTTATCACACCATGCATAATGGATTTTCAATATGCATCACACTTTCTGCATGTAGTAGGCGGGATACATCATACCCTTAGCACTGAGCAGTCTGTATGGTCTAGTTTTGACCAGTTCTGAGTAGTTTTTCAGGGAGAACTTCTAGGAGATGATGTAATCAGCTGATCTTGTTCCTTTAGGGTATGAAACAACACTTTTAGGGGCTTAGAAGCCCTTGGTTTATGGACATATGAGATTGGGGTTGCAGTGCCCAAATATGTCTATAACAATAGGGAAAAACCCTTCCTCTTCTAACTTCATTTAACATCATGCCCAGTGAAGACATTAACCCAAGTTGATTTCCATGATTTTTAAAATTTGTAGTATTTTAAATCTATATTATTGGTTGTATACAGTTAGGTACTTTCATGAAACTACATCTCTCTTTTTAGTAGTTGTGGAGAGAATTTAAAACTGCTTCTGTAAATTTGTTGTGCACTATAGAACTCCAAATGCGAAACTAATAACGAGTTGATGCTTTTCACAGAAAGCGTAATGATCCATCACAAAAAAAAGCAGTTTTAATAGGTTTAATAGAATTTATATATTTACGTAAGCCTATATCACTTGGATCATATTGAAAACTTTTGGCCAATGCAGAGGGGTTTACTTTTACTCACAATGCATTCGTATAGAAAGGGAAGTAGATGTGGAATAATTCTTTTGTATATAGCTCAGATTTCAAGGAAAGTTCATTTGATTTCCAAAGCCAGGCTATGAAAATAAGCATGTTCAAGACAACCTTAAGAGTCAGATAGCCCTCCAATGGCATCACCTAGCTCTGGGTAGAAAAAACACAATTTTAAAGGTATCAATGTTTTCTAGAGTATGAACCCATAGAAAAAAATTGAGTTTTTCTTGATTGGAGGGGTCATCTCAGTGGAAACAAAATAAATAGACAAGTTTCTTTGGATGAAACTGAAGGTACGATGAAGATAGAATCCAATTTTGCAACCTTGAAGCATGAAACCATACAAAATTAATTGTCATTACTCTGCAGATAACCAAAACAAATATCTTCTTTTTGACAAAGTTAAGACAAATTTAATTGAATTAGAAACATTTCTCATTGGTTTACATTGTTGATTCCACTGACCGTGGGAAAATTACACAACTCTTAAGACCATAAAGGAACTAAAGCTCCTGATAGCAGCAACCATATGTGACTCCTCTATCTTAGAACACCATTCTCCCAAGAGAATGAATGATAGAATCTTGGAATGATGGAATGCTTCTCATCTTCCTCACCATCTATTAAATACAACAAATATTAGAAGGGGAACCACATGCACACACTACATGTGTCAACATGCAACTTAATGCTTTCTTGTTTTATTCTTTTGTTTTTATTTTTGATAGTTTTACTGATTTTTATTATTTTTCTTGTTTTATTTCTTTTGTTTTTACTTTTGATAGTTTTACTGATTTTTACTATTTTTCTTGTTTTATTTCTTTTATTTATATTTATTTAAAGCATGTAATTAATTTATTAATTTATTATTTAGTTATTATTATTTATTATTTATTATTAAGGGACATTACACCTATCATCCCCAAACTAATGGCAAAACTGAAGTAGTCAAAAAATGTCTTGAGACCTACCTCAGGTGTTTCACTTCAGGAAAACAACATCTATGGGTATAGTGGTTACCTCTAGCCGAATGGTGGTATAATACTAACTATCATGCCAGCACCAAAATGACTCCATATGAAGCAGTTTATGGTCAACTCCCTCCTTCACCTAATTCTTATATCTAGGGATGCTCGAAGGTAGAAGCAGTGGATCAACTCCTACAGAACCGTGCAACCATGCTGGCCCACCTCAAAGATAATCTCCATCAAGCTCAAAATCGCATGAAGCAACAGGAAAACCAACATCATTCAGAGCGTAAATTTCAAGAAGGGGATTAGGTATTTAGGTTGCAACAATATAAGCGAACATCACTCAAAGACAAGGGTTGTCAGAAATTATCTCCAAATTTCTACGGACCATATCAAATACTTTAGCGCATCAGAGAAGTAGCCTACAAGCTAGCCTTGCCACCCACTACAAAAATCCATCCCACTTCCATATCTCATGCCTCAAGAAAGTGGTTGGGAACCATTGCAGAATTCAAACTAGTCAACTAGAATTGGATGAAGAAGGTTCAATCTGCCTCCAACCTGAATAGGTTCTTGAGATGCGAGAATGACACTTGCGTGACCACACGATCAAGGAAATCCTTGTCAAGTGGAAAGACACCTCTCTAGAAGATGCGACCTGGGAACCAACCACTGTTCTTCAGTAGTTTCCACAACTTTAGCCTTGAGGAGAAGGCTATTTTTATGGGGGAGGGCATGTTAGGGTCCAACCCTAACCCCCTTATTTCTGTAATAGGGTCAAGTCATAGTTATAGTTAGTTAAAGAGTCAATCAAGCCCATGTTAATAATTGTAAGTGGTTGACCCACATTTAAAGAAGGGACCACAGTTAGTTCCAAATGGGCCATGGTATTAGATAGATGGTATTAATAAGAACGATGGTATTGACCCATGGTATTGCATGTATGAATCCTATATAAAGGATAGAGACTCCCCTTGAGGAGCGTCGTGTCTTATTTTGTAATTGAGCCCAGCTCTATTGGAGGTTGCCCCCTTGAAGAGGCAAGTGAACATTGCTTTCCTTTCTGAATAATAAAATACATTATATTACTTCTTATTGTTCTGTGTTCTGGGTATATTTCTTCGCATACTTGGTATTCTGGTATCTTCTTGCAGGTCAAGAGCATAACATTCTATAAGAAGAGGAGTTTTTAGGTTCTTTCGCTGTTGAGAGGTTTTTCCCTGCCCTGGAGCCTCTTTCTAGTGTTATTATTTGCATTTTGATCTTCTTTATTGGCATTGTGCTGATGATGAACAAAAGTAATAATGATGATGATGAAATAACATTATGTTACAAGAATTGTCAATATAATAAGAGAAAACATTATAAAAGAAACCCTACTTCTGTTTTTCTTAATTTTCTCAACATCTATGGTCTTGGAAGATTGCAATGTAGAAATAAAAAATTTCTTGAAATCAAATGCAATGCAAAATTAAATCACACACCCAATAGCCAAGTGCTTGGTGGGATAAATTTGAGCAACACCTCGATGAGTTTTTTCCGCATATATGACTTCAATTGTAGTTAATATTTCAAATCTAGATATGTGAATGAGGTACTTGCAAAAAACAGAGGAGAAGTTAAATGCGACAAATAATTGATAAAAAATAAGAAAAACCATACCAGTTCCTTCTTCCCAATTAATAGAGTAAGAGTTTCATCTACTGCCCTGCATGAAAAATGACATTTTATGGTCTTTCACTCAAATAAAACCATAATGTCAAAGAAAGAAAAATAATACATGAATATTTTTCATGGAAAAGATTGTTATTTCTTCTAAAATTTATGTAAATCTCACTAGGCCAAGACATATAGGATAAATATCAAACTAATTTTGTTGTATCACCTGTTAGAGTTGGTCTAGTTATCCCTCCGTCAGAGATCAAAGATCTTTTTTGCATTTCATGTTTAGGTGTCCCATCAATTTCGATCAGTTGCATTTCGTTAGGCATGCCATAACTCTGACGGAATGGCTTGTGTCACTCATTCCCTTCATGCTTGGCACTGCTGGTTCAAGTCTATTCATAAAAACAAAGCTTCAAAGGTCATTTATAGTCATGTTTCAAATTTTTAGGTCTTAGGTCTAGGGTTGAGTCAATTTTGTTTTGAAAAGTCTAAGAAGACCAGCAGGCCAAAGGGATGTCTTCGATAGATGGTCACCTCAATAATTTTCATCATTATACAGATAAATTAGGACTTCTCTTCAAAACTCTATTTTGAAGATAAGTCGTCATCTCATTTTTGTAAAAACCTTCAAAAATTTCAGTTCTTGAATCGTCCAAGCGCAGCCTTGGTATCCTTTTCCAGATCATATCATAGCTATCCCTGCAAAAAATTGTCAAAGAAAATCATTATTTCAACCAAATTTAAGGAGGAAACCAAAAAGGTCAGAAGTCTATTAATCCTGAAAAAGTGTCAATGATAAACCATAACAAAATGGGTTATGGACCAAGCAAAAATCAAAAGGGAGTCTCTATAAAGATATTTCACATCATTTTCAACTGATTCCACATGCCAAGAGTGAAGAACACCATTCCAAAGCGAAATTGCGGGTTTGTGAGGAAGTTGGAGCAGTTTCAGGGGCGCACGACGCATTGGACTGGGCATGCAACGCATCAGGGGTGTGCAGCGCATCAGGCAAAAAAACACAGTGTAAAACTACACGCACACGGTGCATCAGAGGTGCACGATGCGTTGGGTGAGGTGCGCGGCACACTGGGTATTCATCTCGAAATTTGTTTGGAAAAACACCAAATCACCTCCTCTCCACACAAATTTGCAGGTAGGCTCATATACATGACTTGTGCTTGGTTTTTGAATGGTTAATATAATGGATTTATGATATGTTTTCCTTTGAAAACCAAGCAGAAAGCCCTCCTTTGTCAATGAAATTGCTGTAGGGTTTGAAATGCAAAAAATTGCTGTAGGGTTTCAAAAACACAATGTAACCAAGGTTATCATTTTTTCCCCATTTCCCTTTGTTTCCCATTCCCAAATTCACCATTATTTTTCTCCAATAATTCCCTCATAAAGCCTACACTATAATCCCTCTACTACAAAACACATTATCCCTACCTAACATCCCAAAACCCTAAAATCCAAGATTTTCATTTCCCTTCCCTTCCCTAATTCCCTTGTTTTTTATTTCCAAATTCCCTAATTCCCTAATGTTTTCCCTTTCCTAATATTCCCTTGTGCATTTGTGTCCCCTTGGTCACAACATTTTTAGAGCAAAAGAACAGCTTACAGTCAATTGTGCACACAGTTATACATCAACATATATATTCCAACTATCTTGTTTTCAAAGACATGTCAGAGACCGAGTCAGTCTATGAGCAGGAGTATGATAGTGATTCTACACCGGAGGTAAATGTGCCAAATGTGCCATGGAGGTATCACAAAGGTGGCAAGAGTGGTCAGCATGTCAGGGAGGAGCCTACTTCTTTGGCTCAATTTGAAGCTTGCCCCCTTGCAATGGATTGTTTTCGGCGTCAATCATGTTTCCAATACTGTGAGATGATCTCACAAACTCAGCATCATCGGGAACTAGTCCATTTATTTGTTCTACATTTACAGGATGGTCATGTAAACCTTGTCGGAGTGAATTTCACCTTGTCACTCGAGACTATTGCTCAGGCCACCGGGATACCAAATTTAGGGGACGAATGGAGTAAACGCCAACTGTTAGACAGATTCTACTATGAGCCATATATCAAACCCGGGTATATGAGACACTTGAGCACAGTTTTTCCTTTCAGATTCCTAAGGGATGAGTTTGCACCATTGATGAACTCATCATTCGATATTTCAGTTGCGAGGGCAGATTCTCACGTCTCTATGCGTACCATGTCCGTTTGTTGATGAATTTCACGAGGGTACGTATGATGAAGATTCCGTTTTTCATGTGTCACAACATAGAGAGGATGGTGCCTTTAGTACAAAGGAAGAGCCCAGCACATCAGCATAAGAGCATATATCATTATGCATTGATCAAAATCATAGTGATGCATCAATTGGCACAACAGGGCGTTACTTGGGAGGATTTCATCTCTCGTGATTACTTCTCAGTGCTACAGCCACCTCCAAAGATAATTCATGATGAGGGAGCGCCTTCACACCAGCCAGACATTCCTGAGACTGAGCATATAAGTGCTCCTCCATATGTGACATACCAGCGAGGCAAAAGGGCCTTATTTGCATCTACACGACGAGTACTATCTCCACTCGGGGTGGAAGGGGTCTCGTTGACTTCATCAGCACAGTGAGTATTATCTCCACATCATGTGGAAGGGGTCTCGCCTTCTTCTTCAACATAGGTATAGAACCAGGATAGGGGCAAGAGGTCAATGTATGATGAGGGTCCTTCAGGAGGTCGGGACACGAATATCATTGATGTTGATGCTAGCTCTCCTAGCTCGGAAGAGAGATCATCCGAGAGTAAAGGGCTGAGAATGACTCGCTGCAAAAGAAATTGCATATGGCTAAGTGGGTGATCAACTACTTGGAGCAGCACAACAAACAGCTGGAAGATGAACATACACTTTATGAGCTGCGGCAAATCCGGGAAGACCGAGAATTGGCCCGAAAGAGACCCGATGATTTGACATCGATTGATTGAGAATCTATGCTCATCCGGGTAAACACTCATTTGGAGAAATTGTTGGCGAAGGCAAACAGAGACAAGGACATGCTTCGTCATATGAAAACTCACTATTGGGCTCGCATGCATGTTTGCAAAAAGAAAATGAAGATCCTAAAGAGGCGATTGAGCAAGGCACTAAAACCGAAAAAAAGCCCGATCTACTCCAAATTTTGGCCGAGGCTTCATTGGCGGGGAAAAATACATGATAGAGGGTCTTCACTCCGAATTTGAGAAAATTCGGAAATTTGTTTGTCATTTTGTCCTAAAAACAGGTTTTTTGGCTCAATGCGTAGCGCGTCGACGCGCGCGCTTAAGATTGGGACACTCGCTGGAGGAAAACTCTACATTTTTGAGTTTGTCATGATGAATTATACATGCTCAGCTATTGCCAAAGCATTTCATTAAGTTTTGGGTGACCAAAAGGCTCAAAAACACCATGAAAATCCCCTTTCTGCCACCTTTTGCACCAACAGGAAGTACTTTCGGGAGAATGCACTTTTGGAGGGGCAAATGGACACCAAATTGGAAAATTCCACTTGGGTTGGAAAGTAGACATCCAGGGATTTTCAAAAAGGTAACCTGAGCTCAATTTGGATGCTGGGAAGTGCCCCAAAATCAGACTGAAATGCGCGCGATGCGTAGAGCTCACGCACGTAGCGCATAGAGATTTTTGGTCAAATTTTCACCTTCGAGCTCAGAATTTCGGCCAGTTATGACTAGTTTCACCTCTTGATGTGGTGTTTGACCCAACTTGATGTAATTTGATGTGTATGATGTATTTTTGGCACATTTTTACTTGTTCTAGAGGATTCATTCACTAAAAGGTGAAAATTAAATGAATGAATTAGTTTCCTTGCATATAGGGGTAAGTTGTTTGACTACCTAGATTTCAGTTCCTTGTTTAGAATTAGTTCAAACAGCTCCTAGAATGATGAGCTCGAACCATAGAGGCAAGGAAAGTGGTTAGGATGGTCTATATGATGTAATTTCTCAATCATTTTCAGAGGTTGGAGAGGTTGGACTCTTGGGAATAGTTGGATACACTATTGTACATATTTTATCTGCATTTTTGGCAAAGGAAAGACCAGGGTTTTGCAGCACTATTTGGGATTCATGTTGCTTTATGTGTTGATGGTGTGCTTCTTTCAGTATTTGTAAGTTGTTTATGTGTATATCTTTCCCTCTCTTATCTTCTGCAATTGAACAAATGAAGTGTTACGGTAGAATCCATAAATTGCTATGCTCTGCCTTTAAGTTTGTTTGATTTTCCATGTTTTTATCTGTTTATGGAGAATCCTTGAAATTTTCTTGCTCTCCTTAACCTCTCACTAGTCAGACCTATCCATTCATTCTCTTTAAAGGCATCAAAACAATCGCCTACCTTTCCCCAAGTAGACCTCTGCAAAAACTGTGCCTCATCCCCGCACCCAAAATTGCCTTTCCCTTGAATTCAACAAAACTTCAAAAAATCAATTTCAAACTCCTTGTACTTCATACCTAGACTAAAATTAGTTATCAATCTAGTCATCTCGACCTCATTGATTACATTTTTCCGAGATTGACTCGGAGAGAGCCCTCTCCTATCCTTGTAGGGCTAGCTACGAGGCTGAGCGTGGTTTGATGTAGGCTTGAGTTTTACCTTATTTCAGCCTAAGTTAGATTTGAGCACTAACATAGTGGTGACCATACTGGGGAAGAACTGGTTTGCTTGTTAGTGTTATTTGATTTATAGCTACAGACGGAGTCTGAAGTCACACCAAGTAGCCTTCGAACTGCACATTGCTCTGCGAGTGCATAGTAGATAAACGTTGCTTCAGTCGATCTTCGGTGTAGCTTGTAATTGTAACACTTAACTTATAAATTCCCCCAATATGTGTATCAAGTTCAGATCTGATGGTCGCCTACGTTTAACAATGATGGTAAGAAAGATGCTGCTTTACATGTGGTTAGATTTCATATGCATATTCGCAAGTTGAAGGTGGATTTTCCTGAAGATTGCTTGATGAAGATATTCTTGGCCACACTAGAAGGTGAAGCCCAATCTTGGTATGAAAATTGCCGCTGGCATGTATTTATTGTTTAAAATATTTTCATTCCCTATTCATTGAAAGATATCAAGCGTCTTATCCATCATTGAATTTAGTTCATGACTGTTGCAAACATGCTTCTAATTTTATTGAAAGCCTTGAGAAATATTACGAAGATGATAATTTCATGGATGATGAGATCATGGAGGCTATGTATGAGAATCCATTTCAGAAACATGAAGAGAACCTAGAGGATACCCATCAAGATGATCAGGAAATTTTGCAGCAGAATCAAGATCAGCAGGTTGAAGATGGCCACATGGATGAAAATGATGAAAGGGAGAATGTTATTTTAGATCTGCCCCTAAAAGAAGACAGTATTCCGAGAACTCAGGTTTCATTTGCAGAATTTGATAATGACCAGTCAGCTATTTTAGATCTACATTCAGATTGTGATGACCATGCATATCTTGTGTTGAAGCCCATCAAAGAGAACTCTACTGCTGAAATCATCTGGAATGCAGCAGTAATGGATCCAAATGTTCTTAGTTATACTGTCAGTCCATCATTAGAATACATCCTTCATGAAGAAGCAATCTAGTCAGTTCATGAAAAACAGAAAGAAATCTTTGTGCAAGTAAGTGATGAATCTCCTTTCAATAACTCAGTAATAAATGATAGTTTGAATGCCCTGTCATATGAAGATAATTACTGTTTAAGCAGAAGAAAACAAAAGGAATTGTCTCCTTTGTCTGAAGATGAGATAGATCTACTTTTGAAATGTCTTGTTTCAACCAAAGCTACAACAGATTTGTAGTGCACACATATTCAGGAAAGTGTTAGTGAAACTTCTTCCTCTTTTGAAAAAGATGACTGTCTTGTAATAAGTTTTGTAGATCTGAAAACACACAATATTTTCTTTCACAAAGATGATAAGGTTGTCATGTTTGATAATCTTTAAGATTTTTTTTTGTTTAAGAATGACCTAGACCATGAAGATGAAGAGTATGAGCTTGAGAGAGACAATATGCCAGGATTTCTCATGGTCAAGGAACCTACAACTAACACTCAGATGGCAGAAGCACATACTTCTCTGTGCATTCCTATCCCTCGGAAATCAATTGTTTTTTCATATCATAATGAAGGGAGTACTTGTATTTTTGCTGCTGGATCTCAAGACAAGATAGTGCTTCAGGATTATCAAGATCCCTTCGGCATCCTTTTGCAAGCACTAGAGAAGATAAATGTTGCATGGTTCGTTATCATAAGCCTTGGTTTCAGTGGTTATTGTGAGTTGCCTAAATGTATATCGTTCCGCCCGCTCGAGAAAAGTGAGAGAAGAAATTTGGTATGTAGCCATCTATTGGATTGGTTACATTGGAAATCTCATTATACATGATTGTACATATTTCATTAGTATGCAGGTGGTTGTCATCATGATTCCAAATATTGATGGATTGCTGCTTTTTTTCCAGAAGCTTTGTAAAGTCTTGTTTTAAGTTAGTCATGAGTCATTTGTGTTTGGTTTGTTGAGTAAGTTTTTTCAAGTTATTTCATTTTGCCATCGAGTCGGTTTGAGTCAAGTTTCAGTTAGTTTTCAATCAAGTTTTCATTCAATAAATGTGTCAAAGGTTTTGTGTTATCCGTTCAAATAATGATTCCATTGCCCAATTGATGAAGGAACTGGTCTTCTCTACCAAAGATCTGTCGTTCTTGGCACCTCCAAGGAGCTACCATCCCCATTGAAGCCAATGTTAGAGTCGGTCTAGTTATCCCTCTATCATAGATCAAAGCTCTTTTTTGCATTTCATGTTTAGGTGTCCCATCAATTTCAGTGAGTTGCATTTCGTTAGACATGCCATAACTCTGACGGAATGGTTTGTGTCACTCATTCCCCTCATGCTTGGCACTGCTGGTTCAGGTCTATTCATAAAAAAAAAGCTTCAAAGGCCATTTACAGTCATGTTTCAAATTTTTAGGTCTTAGGTCTAGGGTTGAGTCAATTTTGTTTTGCAAAGTCTAAGAAGACTAGCAAGCCAGAGGGATGTCTTCGATAGATGGTCACCTCAATAATTTTCATCATTATACAGATAAATTAGGACTTCTCTTCAAAACTTTGTTTTGAAGATAAGTCGTCATCTCATTTTTGTAAAAAATCTTCAAAAATTTTAGTTCTTGAATCGTCCAAGTGCAGCCTTGGTCTCCTTTGCTAGATCATATCACAGCTATCCCTGCAAAAAATTGTCAAAGAAAATCATTATTTCAACCAAATTTAAGGAGGAAACCAAAAAGGTCAGAAGTCTATTAATCCTGAAAAAGTGCCAACTGCAAAACATAACAAAATGGGTTATGGACCGAGAAAAAATCAAAACGGAGTCTTTATAAAGATATTTCACATCATTTTCAACTCATTCCAGATGCGAAGAGTGAAGAACACCATTCCAAAGCGAAATTGTGAGTTTGTGAGGAAGTTGGAGTAGTTTCAGGGGCGCGCGACGCATTGGACTAGGCGCGGTGCATCAGGGGCGCGCGACGCATCAGGCATAAAAACGCAGTGTAAAACTACACGTGCGCGACACATCAGAGGCGCGCGACGCGTTGGGTGAGGCGTGCGGCAGACTGGGTATTCAGCCCGAAATTTGTTTGGAAAAACACCAAATCGCCTCCTCTCCGCACAAATTTGCAGGTAGGCTCATATCCATGACTTGTGCTTGGTTTTTGAATGGTTAATATAATGGATTTATGATATGTTTGCCTTTGAAAACCAAGTGGAAAGCCCTCCTTTGTCAATGAATTTTCTGTAGGGTTTGAAATGCAAAAAATTGCTATAGGGCTTCAAAAACACAGTGTAACCAAGGTTATCATTTTTTCCCCATTTCCCTTTGTTTCCCATTCCCAAATTCACCATTATTTTTCCCCAATAATTCCCTCATAAAGCCTACACTATAATCCCTCAAATCCTAGTCCCTCACCTCTACTACAAAACACATTATCCCTACCTAACATCCCAAAACCCTAAAATCCAATATTTTCATTTCCTTTCCCTTCCCTAATTCCCTTGTTTTTTATTTCCAAATTCCCTAATGTTTTCCCTTTCCTAATATTCCCTTGTACATTTGTGTCCCCTTGGTCACAACATTTTTAGAGCAAAAGAACAGCTTACAGTAAATTGTGCACACAGTTATACATCAGCATATATATTCCAACTATCTTGTTTTCAAAGACATGTTAGAGACCGAGTCAGTCTACAAGCAGGAGTATGATAGTGATTCTACACCGGAGGTAAATGTGCCAAATGTGCCACGGAGGTATCACAAAAGTGGCAAGAGTGGTCAGCATGTCAGGGAGGAGCCTACTTCTTTGGCTCAATTGCAAGCTTGCCCACTTGCAATGGATTTTTTTGGCATCAATCATGTTTCCAATACTGTGAGATGATCTCACAAACTCAGCATCATTGGGAACTAGTCCGTTTATTTGTTCTAAATTTACAGGATGGTCATGTAAACCTTGTCAGAGTGAATTTCACCTTGTCACCCGAGACTATTGCTCAGGCCACCAGGATACCAAATTTAGGGGAGGAATGGAGTAAACGCCAGCTGTTAGACAGATTCTACTATGAGCCATATATCAAACCCGGGTATATGAGACACTTGAGCGCAATTTTTCCTTTCAGATTCCTGAGGGATGAGTTTGCACCATTGATGAAACTTATCATTCGATATTTCAGTTGTGAGGGCAGATTCTCACGTCTCTATGCGTACCATGTCTGTTTGTTGATGCATTTCATGACGGTACGTATGATGAACATTCTGTTTTTCATGTGTCGCAACATAGAGAGGATGGTGCCTTTAGTACAAAGCAAGAGCCCAGCACATCAGCATAAGAGCATATATCATTATGCATTGATCAAAATCATAGTGATGCATCAGTTGGCATAGCAGGGCGTTACTTGGGAGGATTTCATCTCCCGTGATTACTTCTCAGCGCTACAGCCGCCTCCCAAGATAGTTCATGATGAGGGAGCGCCTTCACACCAGCCAGACATTCCTGAGACTGAGCATATAAGTGCTCCTCCATATGTGACATACCAGCGAGGCCACAGGGCCTTATTTGCATCTACACGACGAGTACTATCTCCACCTGGGGTGGAAGGGGTCTCGTTGACTTCATCAGCACAATGAGTATTATCTCCACATCACGTGGAAGGGGTCTCGCCTTCTTCTTCAGCACAGGTACAGATCCAGGATAGGGGCAAGAGGCCCATGTATGATGAGGGTCCTTCAGGAGGTCGGGACACGGATATCATTGATGTTGATGCTAGCTCTCCTAGCTCGGAGCTAAAAGAGATCATCCGAGAGCAAAGGGATGAGAATGACTCGCTGAAAAATAAATTGCAGATGGCTAAGTGGGTGATCAACTACTTGGAGCAGCGCAACAAACAGCTGGAAGATGAACATACACTTTATGAGCTGCGGCAAATCCGGGAAGACCGAGAATTGGCCCGAAAGAGACCCGGTGATTTGACATCGATTAATTGAGAATCTATGCTCATCCGGGTAAACAATCATTTGGAGAAATTGTTGGTGAATGCAAATAGAGACAAGGACATGCTTCGTCATATGAAAAATCACTATTGGGCTCGCATGCATGTTTGCAAAATGAAAATGAAGATCCTAAAGAGGCGATTGAGCAAGGCACTAAAACGGCGAAAAAAGCCCGATCCACTGCAAATTTTGGCTGAGGCTTCATTGGTGGGGCACAATACATGATAGAGGATCTTCACTCCGAATTTGAGCAAATTCGGAGAAATTTTTGTCATTTTGAAAATTTTGTCCTAAAAACAGGTTTTTTGGCTCAATGCGTAGCATGTCGACGCGCGTGCTTAAGATTGGGACACTTGCTGGAGGAAAAATCTACATTTTTGAGTTTTTCATGATGAATTATACATGCTCGGCTATTTCCAAAGCATTTCATTAAGTTCTGGGTGACCAAAAGGCTAAAAAACACCACGAAAATCACTTTTCTGCCACCTTTTGCACCAGCAGGAAGTACTTCCAGGAGAATGCACTTTTGGAGGGGCAATGGACACCAAAGTGGAAAATTCCACTTGGGTTGGAAAGTAGACATCCAGTTCTTTCCAACAAGACAACAGGAGCACAATTTGGATGTCAGGAAGTCCCCCAAAATCAGGCTTAAAGGCGCGCGATGCGTAGAGCTCAAGCGCGCGGCGCATAGAGATTTTTGGTCAAAGTTTCACCTTCCAGCTCAGAATTTCAGCCAGTTATGACTAGTTTCACCTCTTGATGTGGTGTTTGAACTAGATTGATGTAATTTGATGTGTATGATGTAATTTTGGCACATTTTTACTTGTTCTAGAGGATTCATTCACTAAAAGGTGAAAATTAAATGAATGAATTAGTTTCCTAGAATATAGGGGGAAGTTGTTTGACTACCTAGATTTCAGTTCCTTGTTTAGAATTAGTTCAAACAGCTCCTAGAATGATGAGCTCAACCCCTAGAGGCAAAGCAAGGGGTTAGGATGGTCTATATGATGTAATTTCTCAATCATTTTCAGAGGCTGGAGAGGTTGGACTCTTGGGAATAGCTTGACACTCTATTGTACATATTTTATCTGCATTTTTGACAAAGGAAAGACCATGGTTTTGCAGCACTATTTGGGATTCATGCGGCTTTATGTGTTGATGGTGTGCTTCTTTCAGTATTTTTAAGTTTTTTATGTGTATCACTTTACCTCTCTTATCTTCTGCAATTGAAAAAATGAAGTGTTAAGGTAGAATCTATAATTTGCTATGCTCTGCCTTTAAGTTTGTTTGATTTTCCATGTTTTCATCTGTTTATGGAGAGTCCTTGAAAGTTTCTTGCTCTCCTTAACCTCTCACCAGTCAGACCTATCCATTCATTCTCTTTAAAGGCATCAAAACAATCGCTTACCTTGCCCCAAGTAGACCTCTGCAAAAACTGTGCCTCATCCCTACACCCAAAATTGCCTTTCCCTTGAATCAACAAAACTTCAAAAAATCAATTTCAAACTCCTTGTACTTCATACCTAGCCTAAAATTAGTTATGAATTCAGTGATCTCGACCTCATTGATTACCTTTTGCCGAGATTGACTCGGAGAGAGCCCTCTCTTGTCCTCGTAGGGCTAGCTACGAGGCTGAGCGTGGTTTGATGTAGCCTTGAGTTTTACCTTATTTCAGACTAAGGTAGATTTGAGTGCTAACATCACCTAAACCCTTACCATTTTGATGTATTTTCTTTAGATAGTTATCCCACTTCAACATCTTAATTGAAACTAGTTGTCCTACACATATTCATGACACCAATGAGGCAATCTTAGATTAAATTTAACCAAATATTAAATTTAATTGAATGAATAAAGAATAATTAAAACTACTTGCATGCATGATTACCTGAATGAACTCCTCTTGGTTTTGAGAATAAGTTTTTGGAGTAGTTTAATCTTGGAGCAAACCACCCTCCACTCAATGAAGAAACAACGAAGTCAACATTGACTTTGTTGTTGCTCTATTGGATTGAGGGTGTTTTTCTCCAATATTATCCAATTCCTAATTTATTCTCTATTGAACAGGGCCAACCATGCAAAGGTGGAAGATATTATGGCCCCTCCCCCTCTCCCCCACATCACTCTCAATTACCCAATACCTAATCTATCTACTACATAGGAAATAGTTGAAAGCAAGACATTAAGATACATAAAAAAGAAAATAGAAAACATTCATTCAATCATTCATAAATCCACAAATAGTTCATGTCAATATTTTTTTTCATAAAATATATGTTTACGAAATATGAAACAACGTAATGTACATAAAGAGACATATAACAATTATTCATTAACATATAACATTCATACAATCATTCATTCACCATAAACACATAATACTTCATCTAAAAAAAAACTATCATAAAAAATATGTTTTCATAATATGGTGCATGATGTTTCTAATGATATAACTATTGCAATCATTTCTTTTTCTTTTTATTTATTTTTGATGGTCTAGTCATGTACCCATGATGTTTTCAAGGTTGTCCGAAATGTTAAATTGACATTTTTGTTATTATTCATTAATAAAAATAACATTAGAGCTTTCTTTACCTCTTGGACTAGTTGATATCATAGTTTAAAAAAGGAAACAATTACCACAATATCAAAACATAAAAGTGTAATTTTGTAGATACTTCTCATACAGAGCGTTAGTGCTGGCCAAGACAACAAATGTTGTCTCCCATCTTCATCAGTAGTGTGTATGGCATCTATGCAGGAGTATGTTTGGAATTAATAGATGCCCCAAATTCTATTGGTGAAGACAAGAGGCAATGTTGGTTGTCTTAATCAATATTAACACTGAGGAGATAATATGAAACAAAATCATTCTAATATGGAGATTATAATATAGAAAATATGAATACATGAATGAGCTCCTCTTGGTTTCGAGAATAAATTGTTGGAGTAGTTTAATATTGGTCGAGAAAATATTCCTCCACTCAAAGAAGCAACAACGAATTCAACATTTACTTTGTTGTTGCTAAGCTGGATTTAGCATGTTTTGCTCAAATATTATCCAAAGCCTAATTTATTCTCTATTAAACAGGGCCAACCATGTGAAGGTGGAAAATATCATGCCACCAACACCCCTCACATCATTCTGAATTCCCCATTAGCCATTATATCTACTATATAGGAAATAGTTTAAAGAAAAACATTGAGATACATAAAAAAATAAATAGAAAACATCAATTCATGCCTTGATTCATAAATCCACAAAATATTTCATCTACAAATTTTATCATAAAAATTATGTTTACATAATATGAAGCAACATCATGTGCATAAATATACATATAACAATTATTCATTAACATATAACATTCATTAATCATAGACAAAAAATACTTATGGGTTTAGGGGAATAGATAAGATGGGTTTGTATAAAATATTTAGGGAAGAGTGTATTTGATAACACTTTTAGATGCTTAAAATGAGAAATTTAATAGCATTGGGAAACTAATAATTAGACATTTATCCTTCAATAGATCAGGTCTCATCCAAATGATGTGCATGAGAATTATTTTTTAAACTAGGCATCTAAATTGGTGCACCATTTCAAAAATCCAGAAACAATACTCATCATTATTAAAGACTGAAATTAACTTTCTAAATAGGGTATCTGAATTAAGTTTGAAAACACATTTTTAAAAGATCAGACCTAGTTTGAAAACTACAATATCCATACTTGAATAGGAAAAAGTAGTCTTTAACATGCATATATAAGATCTAAAGTATAAACAAGACTATAGAAGATGAGAGCTATGTTTGATGCATAGATATTCATGATTAATATTGGATAAATATTGGCATATGTGTATGTGTGTGTTATGAGCATGATACTTCTAATATCGATCAAACTAAGAAAATAGAGAATATGAATAACCTACAGAAGCCCATACCTATGAAGGAATGTTTGCAAGATCTTCCAAATACGGATTGAGGACAACAAACTACCTTCATTAAATATATACAAATTAACCTAGACTTAGTGTACCACTTGAAGCTAGAGAGTAATGCAAATAGTGGAAGGCTGCAAGTCTTATATATTACCAAAATTTGAATAGAACCTCAGAGCAATATTATAACATTCAATGATCATTGGAATAAAGAATTAGATGAGTTGATACACCATCCCATCAAGCATCAATATTAGTCTCAATATAGACTAGTCAACATTGTTGGAATGGTTGCTATATTAATTTCTATTGTATTTATTGTAACTAATATAAATATTAGTTGCATTTTCTAATCTATATTAGTCTAACAAAATTACAACATGTATTAGTTTTCAATTTACAACAGTTTGTGATTATGATGATAATTGAAGTACATATGAGTGTAATGTCCATGATGGGATTCATGAATTCTCCTCTGCACATTCCCCATCAATGACTATAACCTTGAATGGGATAAGACTAGTCTATCATCCCCATATCAAAATAACATGGAAGTTGAAAATTTACCATGATTGTCATCATCACTTCACATTGCCTAATAGATGAGCCCTTCTAAAAATTATATGCATGAATTTCTAGCAGACCATCCCTCTACCTAACTTATTATTGATTGTGAGAACAAGTGAACAAAGTATAATATATAACTAGCGGATATTCTCAACAAATATCCGTCAATTGTCCTTTATTCACTTGCTGTCACAATCAATCATAGGATAGGTAGAGGAGATGGCCTTCCATTAATTTGTGCATATAATTTGTAGAAAGGGTCGTTCATGAGATAGTGTGAAGTGATGATGAAAAAGATTGTAAATTATCATCTACCGGGTCATTTTGAGATGATGAGATAGTCAACAATGTAAACTTTGAAACGGGAATTATAAACTCAAAATGGGAACTTTAGTGAAAAAAACCTGAAAAAACATGAAAAACAATGCTAAAAACGAAAAGTGTGTATACTGGAACAATGATTTTTTTTTAAGGGTCAATTTCAAACATATTTTAAAAATTGTAGTGAAAACGAATTTTTTGTGCAAAAACTGTGTAAAAAACACCATAGAAATGGGAAGTATTGATACTAGAATGATGGTTTTTTTTTTTTTTTTTGGTCAATTTTCAACATTCTTAAAAATTGCGAGTAAAACCAAATTTTTATGTGCAAAAATTGTGTAAAAAACACCCTCAAAATGAAAAGTGTTGATGCTCGAATGACACTTTTTTTAGGGTAAATTTTCAACATTTGAAATAATAGCGTAAAAGATTTTATCATGGCTCCAAAAAACATTAAAATTTCAAAAGAATAATGAAAACATAAAATAAAAAATTTAAATAATGAAAAAATAACAAAAGAAACCGATCATAAAAATGTTATAAAAAAAATTAACCTATAAAAGATAAAAATTAAAAATAAAAAAAATATAAAATAAATAAATGAATAAAATATTAAAAAAACATTTTTTTCAATGAGAGTATTAATTTTTTAAAAGCAATTAACAAAACTAAAAAAAAAATTAAAATTAAAAACAAACTAGATTAAAAAAATAAAAAAAAAAAAAACCAAAACAAATTAAAAAAAACACTAAAATTAAAGATTAAAAACGTTTTAAAAAAAACCCTAACAAAATAAATATATGAAATTAAAAAGAAAATGAAAAATATACATATTTCAAGTTATTATTATATATATATATATAATAATATATTATAATATTATATATATATAGAAATAAAACATTTCAAATTTCAATTTAAATTTTAATTTTTAAAATCTCACTTCTACATTGATTTAATAAAAATAAAAAAACATAAAAAAAAATAATTATTGATTATTGTTTAAAATAACAATTAAAATATTAAAAAATATATTTTACAAATATATATAAAATTATTTTCTTTTTTAATTAAAGATAACATATTTAACAAAATTTTTTTTTTTTATTAAAAAAAACAATTTTATTGGCCACTGCCCAGCCACTATGAGGGTGCGGCCCTGGGCGGCGAAGTGGCTGGGCGATGGCTATCCGATTTCGAGAATCGGATAGCCACCCCCACAGGCAGTGGGGTGGTGGCTATCCAATTTCGAGAACCGTATAGCCACCCCCACAGGCGGCAGGGTGGGCGTGGTTGGGTGGTGGTTGTCTAATTCTCGAAATCAGATAGCCATTGCCCCATTGCCCAACTGCCCATGGGAGTGGCTATCCAATTCTCAGAATCAGATAGCTATCGTCTGGCTTCCCATGGGGGCGAGACCCTGTGTGGCAGAGTTGTATGCATATATGTTTTTTAAAGTTTTAATTGTAAATATATGTTTTTTTAAAATTTTATTTGTTTATAAAAATATCATATGTTTTTAAATATTTTAAAATATTGTGTTATATAATATATATATATAGAGTATATTTTGTTTTTTTTTTGTTTCAATCTTGATTTTAATAGTTTTTAATTTTTTTAGTTTCTATTTTTTTTAATCTAGTTTCTTTTTATTTTTTTTTTTTTTTAGTTTTCTATTAATTTTAATTTTTTTTTTTTTTTTTTATTTAGTAATTAATTTATGGTCTTTTTTTTTTCCAAATCTTTTTATGGTTTACAATATAATTTTTTTCTTTACATTTTTTATGTTTTTTTGTCTTTTTTTTTATATATATTTTTATATTTGTTTGTTTTTTGCTTTTGTTTTTTTTGTCAAAAAAAAAATTGACATAAAAAGTTTTAAAGTGTAAAAAAATGTATCGTTTAAAAAAATATCCACACTTAATGCATTAAAAAATTTAAAGTGTCAAAAATTGTTAAATTTAGGAAACAATTATTTACATTTCATGCATTAGAAAATTTAAAGTCAAAAAATAGGTCTTTTAAAAAAAGGGCCTGATGCAAAATCACCACATTTTTAAATCAACATGCAAATCACTAACATTTTAAAACATAATGTACATAAAAATATTTAAAGTGCCAAAAAATATGCTCTAAAAAATTATGTGTTCTGCATCACCCCTTTTCAAAACCAGGTCACTTGTTTGCTATCTCTACGAAACGAGTAACAATATCAGTTCTCGTTTCAAAGTTTACATTGTTAGACTAGTGTTAGCCCATTTAAGGCTATAATCACTAACAAACAATTTGGGGATGAAAATTCATATGTCCCACTATGGACATTACACACATATGCACTTAAATTGACATCATAATCATAAATTGTTGTGATTAGGCATTGAACCTAGAGTAGCTAGCACCTAAATTAGGATTTTTGTAGTGTATGGTGGAGTGGGATAGCTATACAAATTAGTAGACGATTGCATGGGCATGAATTGTGTAAAGGCTTAGTTTAACACGAGAACCTGATTATAGGTTCTTAGTATTCATAACTAAGTTAGTTGACTTATACCACGAATTTATCAAATATACGGTATTCTACACCCTCCTTGTATCACAAAAGATATGTTTACACAATATGAAACAAAATCATTCTAATTTTTTGCAATTGAAAAATCAAAACTTTTTATTAAATTAGTTTAAAGCTACATGTGCACATGCCATGAGTCATTCAACCTCTTATCGTGGCTTTTGGCACTAAAAAAATGAGCTCTAAGTAAACAAGTGTAGTAAGCTTTTATCACATTTATTTCTTTTTTTATATGAAGTTAACAAGAATATCTTTATCTTTTCCCCCTTCAGTGGTTGTAGTCTCTAGTGTAATATCTCTTGTTGTGTTCCTAGTCCTACAACTATGCTATTGCAAGTGGGGTCTAGCATCAACTGTAATAAGAAACAAAAGTTAAATTCATATTTACATTTATTATTATTACAAATGTTTTATTAATAAAAAGAGTAGTAGAGTGTTCTTTACCAACTTCGATAATGGAGGGAAGTGGAATACTTTTGGATGTGGCCATATGTTCCTCCTCTTCTATAGCCACATATTGTACATGCTCTGGTGTAGAAACAAGAAAGGATATAATTAATACACCATTTTCATTTAAATATTTTTAGTTGTATTCCATACTACAATTTTTTTATAACACATGAAATACCTCCAGTACCGAGTTGAACATCAGTCTCAAGATCAGGCACTCCATTGTTAGTAGGCTCATGTGTTGTATCTACATTGTTTTCCTACTTTTTACAATCAAGCACAATACTCTAGGGCCAAAAATAATAACCAATAGATTTTACAAGTAATGATTTATAAATGTTATTCATTTCTTTTATTTTCCTAAGTATTATGTTGGGTTCTGGAAGATTGTGAAGACACTGATCTTGTCCTCCATTCAACCACGACTTGATAACCGTACTTAAAAGAAAGCTTTAGTTATTCCTCCATGGGAGCCTCTTTGAATTGTGTCACTTGCAAATTTTCATTAGAACATGATTTTTTCTTCTTTTGTGATATTAAATTAAAATTGTTAACAATTTATAATTTAGATGCAAATTAATCTTTTATAAACTTAAAATTTTTGTGGCTAGTTTTGAGTAACCACCTGGGCCATTATGATGTTGCCCATGTTTGGCTATTCTAGCCTATGTGGCTTTGGAAGTATCTGGGAACCTATATTTAAAACATTGAAAAACTTAATTAGAAGTTGCAATGATGATAAAGAATCATAGTTACATTATTAAACGTGCCTCATACCTTCATGTTTTGGGTGGATTCTTGCTTGCTTTTTGAAGTTCCTTCTTGTGTGCACCTTCCATGATCGATCTCCTCTCCATCTCTCTAACCAATGGAGGAATCTCATGAGACCTAGACTTTTCCAATTGAGACTTATATTGGTCACACACATATTTTAAATGTAGGCTTTCCTTTGAGTTAACTTCGTATTTGTGGAAGGTACCATTGCCGAATAGGAAAACCATCATGTTAATAAGTTCCTCTTTTAAATTGGAACTTTGGGATTTCTAGTTTGTGGGAATGGACGACCCAAATATTTCCATGCTTATGTGATACAAACTCCTATAACATACATCATTTCCTACGAAAAAATATTATGATTATTTTTAAGTAATCATAGACTATACGCTAGTTTCATTTTGCTTGTACTTAATATTTAAAACACTTCTTAAATACCTAGAAGTATCTCTATTTTCATAGGGACATTGCATCATTTACCAAAAATGTGATCGACTATGATCCCATGCTAGTAACATGGGAAAATATAGGAAAGCTCATTTTAAATTGTGTCATTGTATCATGCCATGCTCTGCATCCACACCATCATGTGTGGATCCTTATGTACATTGTTTAGTGGGTGCAGGTCATGATGTGGGTGGTTGAGTTGTTGTACTAGTCTCAATGATAGGTGACTCACTCACAGATCGAGTAGCAACGATGTTATTAATGCTGACCCAACCCAAAGTTGTAGCATGAAGGTCAAACTTTGCCAAAAACTCTTGTAAAATAAAGAGTTTTTTTAATAAAGGATGAGATAATTAAATAATAAACAAATAATTGGGATAATTAAATGAGTTTCTCACCCCATATTGACAAAATTGTTGCAACAAGGCTTTGATTTTGCCTTTTATCGCATATGTCTTAGGTTCAATCAAAACTAAATAATCAAGTTTCTTATTTTCTTTGAATTTAAGCTTCGTTATTGCTTGCATTGGATTGGTGGACATAAAAATTGCATCATCAGTAACATCTTACTTGCGAGCATATGTGGACTACTCTAAGGTTGGTGCCTTCCCCTTATCACCTTGTTTATCAAATAAGTATAATTTTCAATTCATCCACAATTAATCATCATTATATTCAGAAGAAAACCATTACTGACATATGTTTAAATTTATATTGAAACTTTATGTAGTAAATGAAAATCATAACATACAATAGACATTTCTTACAAGTTGGGTAAAATTGAACACATACTACCCCCATAATAACAATATTTGTATTTATTCTATTCGAATTGTAATCAGTGAACAAATATTCCCCTCTGACTATTGATTTAAATACACATACGAATACATTATTTCCTTCATGTCCCTTGAATATTCAAGTGGGTTTCTTATCTATGGTGATTGGCCACATACTATTTATAAACCCTACAATATTCCCTATTGCTTTCGACCTTCCATCAATATACATAGTTTCACCTTTATTTTCATAATTTTCTTTTAGTTGTATATAATTTGCGGCCACTCCATATCTTCGCATACTTTTAGTATATTGGACTAGTCACACCCAATCATTGTAGTTGTAACATGGTCTAACATATGACATTAATTCAGTTAATCCTCCATAAAATACCTTTATGCCATCCATGGAAAATAGCCCCAAACCATGTAGTGACAATGGGGCAATGTGATATATTATCCTTTCATTGACAGAAAAATCAATGCTTATTTCAGGAAGATCCTCAAGTGCTCATTTTTTCACTAGATGTTTGTATCTTAAGGTAACCTCGATGTCATCTATGCTCTCATTATCATAAAAACATGACCCCACTTTAGTGAGGAAAAATTCCATGCATCTATGGAATTTTATTTTAATCTTTTAACCTGTATTTGATCTTCGCCTATTAGACGACGTAGCATATGTTTGGACAATTTATTCTATCCTACCTAAACTTCAATCACTCAACGAAGATAGATCTGAAAAATAAATGTTTGGTTGAATGTCCTATAACACCATCAAATGAGAGAAACTATTAGTGAGTGTCATAAGGGATGTTGAGAAATGTCTAAGAAATTTATTTATAGCCGGCCACCACTTCATGCATGCCCCATAATCCACAACCACCAATTCTACCACACTAGTGCTCCAATGATATTATTCACCATGACATGAGTCCCTCTTCTATAATATACTATTATTTTATATATTAGTTTCCATTGAATGATGTTAAAAATGGACACATGTGTTGATTATGATAGGATTCAAAAGTTTTAACATTGCTCAAAGAGTTAATTGCTAACTTTTGTCATCTCAAAAGACCTTATGACCCTATACATATGAAATCCTCTTTGTCTCCAAGCATCTACTAAGGCTTTATGGTCCCATTCATAAAATTATCCTACAATATATGGGAAAAGATACTAGTGAATTTTTCATATCCTATTGATGATCCATATTATGGAACTTCTACTAAGATTGATTATTATTGGGTATGTGTTATATTCTTTCATTGTTTAGACTGTTTGGAATACCATTGATTGCTTTTTGCCTTACACGCTATCCTGTTTCACTCATTGGAAACAAACATTTCTTATACAGTTTTGTTCACGGAAGATTGCCATATGAGAATCTTAAACCAGATCCTATGCTGAAGAACTTGTTATTAAGCATGCCTCAGAGGAAAATTGTAAGATCATATGGATCCCTTGCAAGGGGTCTGAGGCAACTCCCCAAGATTTTCCTTTTTATGCAGACCCAATAATAGTTGGGCAGTCCTAAGGATGGGGGGTGGACCCAAAGATGGTGAGCGGACCTACCCATGGTTTTGTGCATGGGTTTTTCACATGGTTTTGGGCATGATGGTTTTCATCCCGTGGTATTTTGTAGATTTGGTCAAGGAAACTGCGGTTATTTTCTAATCCAATGTTATGGATTGGGGTTAATGAATGATTTGACATGTGATATTATATATATATATATATATATATATATATATATATAATATATATATATATATATGTATTGTAACATTGAAAGGAACATAATGAAAATAAAATTTGGTAGTCTCGGTTTTGGGATCTAGGGGAAAACCTCTGTGTATATTTGTTTCATGTTCTCTCCATTGTATATTTTCTATTTTTAAGAGTTTGTTTATAGGTAATTTTTGTATAGGGTTAAAATCTACATTTGGTATCAAAGTTATTTTGGCTTTAAGGGGACACCTTTGCTGCTGAGGGGTTCTGCTCGGGTGTGTGGTAGACCCTGTTCAGTGGGATATCTATGGGATTGGTTCTTGTGATGAAATAAGATGGCAAGCGGTGGAAAAATAAAGATCGATAAATTTGTTGGTCAGAGTTTTGAGATGCGGAAGCTCAAGATGGAGGATCTATTGGTGGACCGAGATTAGTGAATTGTTGTAGATCTAGGAACAACATTGACAAGAATGTTGGCAAAAGACTGGGTGAAGTTAGATCAAAGGGTGAAGAGCACAATACGATTGTGTCTCTCAGATTCATTGCTTTTTAATGTATCATGGGAAGCTACAATGAAGAATTTGTGGGTCAAGTTAGGGACGTTATACCAATCTAAGCCTCTCGTGAATAAATTGTTCCTACTGAAAAAACTATATAACCTAAGCAAGAAGGATCGAGATTCATTGAACGAGCATCTAAGTGCCTTTAATATTGTGGTAAGTCAGTTATTATTTACTGATACAAAAATTTGAAATGAAGATAAGTGCATCAATTTGCTATGTTCTCTATCAGATTCATGGGATAGTTTGGTTGTTGTAATAGGTAGTAATACAACTACCTCGATGTTTGATGAAATAGTCTCATCCTTGCTATCAGAGGAGATGAGGTGGAAAAATATGGAGAGCCAAAATGGAGATGCCTTGTTTGTATGAGGACAATCCCTGAACATAAACATAAATGAGTCCATGAGTGGGAGATCTAAATCTCCAGGAAAACCTGTAAATATGTGTTGGAAATGCAGAAAGGAAGGGCACTAAAAAAAGGATTACATATCTAAATCTCTTGAAAAAGGAAAGGGATTTGATGATGCTCCTTCTATAGAGGTGAAAACCACCTCAGATGAAGGTGGGGATGTGTACTTGGCTTGTTCCTCAAGTACACATGTAGATAATGAGATATGGTTGATTGAATTGGGTGCATCCTTTCACTTCACTCCTCATAGGGAGTGGTTCTGTGAGTATGAGAAATATGATGGTGGTGATGTATTCTTAGGGAATGATAGGAAGGCCAGAATCCTTAGATGTAGAAAATTCAAGATGAAGTTGCAAGGTTGAATGATTAGAACACTTCGTGGTGTTCTGCATACTCTTGCATTGACCATAAATATGATTTCTGTAAGCAAGATGGATGATGCATGTGTAAACACAATGTTTGAGAAAGATACATGTAAGATGGTTCGAGGAGCACTGGTATTGATATGGGGAGTTTGGATTGGAACTTTGTACACTTTTATGGGTAACACTATTATTGATGGGTGCAACAACTATGTGGTTAGTAAAAGTGGAACAAAAAATCTAGTTGTCTTTGGAGAAAAGACCATGCTATGGAATCAAAGGCTTGGACATATTGGAGAGAAGGGTCTTCAAATATCACATGGTAATGGTATCTCTAATTTCTCTCTGGATTTCAATTTTTGTGAACATTGTGTATATGGGAAGCATAATTGGGTGAGTATCCCCTTTGGTGCTAACAGGGCAAAAGGGGTATTAAAGCTTGTTCACAGTGATGTTTTTGGACCTATGTCGGTTCCATCATTGGGTACGTCTATGTACTATGTCTCATTTATAGATGAATTATCAAGGAATATGTGGATATATTTACTTAGGAATAAATCTGAAGTATTTGACATGTTTAGAGAATTTAAGGCTCTGGTGGAAAATCTGACAGAGAAGAAGATCAAGGTGTTAAGGAAAGATAATGGTGGATCATTCTGCAAGAAGGAATTTGAAGTGTTTTGTAAGAAGTGTGGTACAACACGGTAGAAGACTACTCCATACACACCTCAGAAAAATGGAGTTATAGAGAGAATGAATAGTACATTCATGGAAAAGGAAAGAAGCATGCTTAGTGGTTTCAGGTTAGGACATGAATTATGGTCAGAGGCATTGGAGACTGCATGTTAGATAGTTAACAATCACCTTCATCAACGTTGAAAGATAAGACTCCACATGAGGTATGGAGTAGTAAGAAACCCTCTCTTTCACATATGACAGTATTTGGATGTGATGCATATGGACATGTTCCAAAGGAGAAAAGAACCAAGTTGGATAGTAAATCTGAAAGATGCATCTTTATTGGGTATAAGGATGGTTTAATTGGTTATAAACCTTGGAACCCTGTAACAAGGAAGGTTGTGTATGACCGAGATGTTGTTTTTAGAGAGGTGAAAGATGTTATTAAACATGAATCCTTCCAAAGGAACCTGAGAAGGTAGAGTTTGAGCTAAAGGAGTAAGAATCAAACTCTACAACAAAACACAAATTAGAAGAGGAAGAGCCACAAACTCTAGTTTTAGAAGATCAGTTTGAGAGAGAAGGAAATTATAAAGGTATAGTCCATATTATTTTTGTTTAAATTTTTCTTTATCTATTACTGATGATGATCCCATAACTATCAGGGAGGCAGTAGATTCAAAGGATGAAAAACACTAGAAACAGGCCATGGTTAACGAAATGGCATCTTTGGATAAAAATGAGGCTTGGGATCTGGTGGAGTTGTCGACAAGAAGGAAACCCATTGGAAGGAGATGGGTGTCTATGAAGAAGGTGAATGCAAAAGGGAAGGTGGTGAAACAAAAATCTCAGTTGGTAGAAAAAGGCTATTCCCAGGTACTGAGAATTGATTTTGGTGATATTTTTTCTCCTCTTACCAAGTTAGCTTCTATTAGATTACTTTTATCTATTGCTGCTACTTTTGATTTTGAGGTAGAAAAGATGGATGTGAAGACAAAATTTATTCATGGAGATATGGAAGAAGATATCTGTATGAAGAAACCTAAAGGCTTTGTAGTGAAGGGTACAAAATAACTGGTATGTAGGTTAAAAAAGTCTTTGTATGGGTTAAACCAATCACCAAGGATGTGGTATCAGAAATTTGATACATATACACAAGGACTTGGCTTCACCAGAAGAAAAGCTAATCAGTATGTGTATTTTAAATTAATTGGTGACCGTATTATTTATTTGGTCTTGTATGTGGATGATATGTTCCTGATTGGAAATGACAAGGAAATTATCTAGGCTTTGAAGACCCAATTTTCCTCCAAATTCAACATGAAGGATCTTGGTGCTGCAAACTATATTTTGGGCATGTAAATTAAACATGATCAGGAAACGAGGAAGTTTTGGTTAAACAAAAGGAAGTATGTCATGAAAATATTGTAGAGGTTTAATATGAAGGATAGTAAATCGACGAAAGTTCCTATTCATGTAGGTGTAAAATTATCTGTTGAACAATGTCCTAAGTCACAAGAAGTGGAAGAGGACATGTCCCATTTTCCATATGTGAGTGCAGTCAGTAGCCTCATGTATGCAATGGTTTGCACAAGACCATACATTGAACATGCAGTGGGAGTATTGAGCAGGTTTATGTCAAAACCAAGGAATGAGCATTGGAAAATATTGAAGCAGGTTGTCAAGTATTTGCGTGGCACTAATAATCATGGTTTGTGCTACCAACGGATACTGAGATTGGACAGATTTTTGGAAATTCATGGCATTGTTGATGCAGACTAGGCTAGAGATCTAGATCAAAGAAGATCTATAAGTGGGGATGTATTTAGCCTATTTGGAGGACAAATAAATTGGATGAGTAAGAGGTAATATGTAGTGGCACTTTCAACTATAGAGGTTGAATACATGAAAACCATTCATGCAAGCAAGAAAGAAGTTTGGTTGCAGATTGTGTTCAAGTATGGGGTTGGTTCAACGAGCTATAAGGATAGACTGTGATAGCCAAAGTGCATTTTTCTTGGCTAATAACCTTGCTTATCATTCAAAGACAAAGAACATTGATGTTCAGTATCACTTTGTGAAGGATATGGTTGAGGAGAAAAAGGTGTTGCTGGTAAAGGTGGACACTTTGAAGAATGTTGTAGATGCATTGACGAAGTTTGTGAGGACTAAGAAGTTTTCTTGGTGTAGAGAAACAATGGGTGTTGCAAGCCTTGACCAATGACAAATCTCTCCTCTAACCCCCTGTGTGGAAAGAATACAACAAGTGAAAGAATGTTGGGTGTGTGTTATATTCTTTCCATGATTAGAAGCAGGCGTTGTACATTATGTCGGGCACAATTAACAGGGGGCAGTAG
Organism: Pinus taeda; assembly: GCA_000404065.3. Classification (NCBI taxonomy): domain Eukaryota; kingdom Viridiplantae; phylum Streptophyta; class Pinopsida; order Pinales; family Pinaceae; genus Pinus; species Pinus taeda. Next base: position 46,734 of record APFE030302329.1, read on the forward strand.
CCCCCCCCCTATCGGTCATCCAGGGAGGCGCCCTAGGATTTTATTTTATGTAGACCCAATAATAGTTGGGTGGACCCAAGGATGGGGGGCAGACCCAAATATGGTGGGAAAACCTACCCATGGTTTTCTGCATGTGTTTTGACATGGTTTTCGGCATGAGGGTTTTCTGCCCATTGTATTTTGTAGATCCGATCAATGAAACTATAGTTATGTTCTAATCTAGGGTTAATGGATTGGGATTTATGAATTCTATGGTATGTATATATATGTATTGTCACATTGAAAGGAACATAATGAAAAATCAATCTGGTACTACCAATTTTCAGATCCAGGGGAAATCTTTCTGTATATTTGTTTTATGTTCTTGCCATTGTATATTTTTTGTTTTTAAGAATTTGTATGTGGGTAATTTTTTTACATGGTTAAAACCTTTAGGATGAAGTCATATTATCAACATGAATAGAAGAAAATAGCACCCAAGGTATGGAAAAATAAAATTACTTCTTCTGAAAACTGTGGTCTAACATTGCATGCAGGAGTTCAAGAGGATCTATGGCACATTGACAGCGGGTGTTCGAAGCATATGACAGGTGAAAAATATATTTTCGTTTCTTTTAATGAAACTAAGAAAGAAATGAATGTGAATTTAGGGTGAAATAATGAAGATGGGTTACACTTTTGGGCCAAATGTGGTGATGACATTTCAAGTTTTCCCTCTTTTATCGAATTGCACCCCTCAAAATTCATATAAGAATTATGAATTTTGATTCAGAGTAAAAATAAAATATTTGGATAATTATGTTGTTGTCCTAATGATAATTTTAGCAAAAAAATTGAGTGTCATATAATCTCTCAATTTTCCATTAAATGCAATGTATGTCCTTGCAAATTTTCACAAAACGTGTGAGATATGAGTGTGTTCACGTAGCATAACTTAGTTTAAAAATTGCAATTTTTAATATTATATATATATTGAGCATGATATACACGGAGAGAATTATATTTTTCATATTATTTCTTTTATTTTATATACAAAATATATTATATATATTATATATTAACTATATATAATATATTATATATATATTATATATATATATATTATATAATATTATATATATATATATATAATTTTTTTTTTTTATATATTTTTTATTTTTTATATATTTTTTTTTGAAGTTGCCAAAATAATATTTCAATTGGATTTTGGAGAGACGTGTTAACGTAAGATTTTTTTCAACTCTTTAAATAAATTTAAAAACCAAGAGTAATATTTTGAAGAGGACGCATAAACAAAGATGGTGATATTTTTTGAATTTTTTCGTTTCCTATATATTATGTTATTGATTTTTTATTCAGCCCCTTTGAAACTATCTAAAAAAATTTGAAGCGTTATGTTTAAAAGGAATTAGATGAAAAATATCATATGAATTCAAAAGTGTAAAATTATTATTCCATTGGATAGAGTATTCTTTGATGAATACAATGTGATCAACTTTGCCACTTATGGACAATTTCTTCCATAAATCTGATAGGGTGCAAATTGGGGTTGAAGAGAAATCTAAAGAAGAGATGTTGAAACTATAATTTTTAGGACTTCAAGATATCGATCGAGCACTTTAAATGCTTGATTGAGCACTTAAATTCAAAATTAAAATTTCTTGATTGAGCTTTAAATAAACCCTCAATCGAGCGACGTACATGGTTAACCAATGGCTCAATCAATCTTGAAGGATCGATCGAGCCATTAAAAAACTAACCTGCCCATAGCCTTACCAACTTTTTATTAATGGGATTAATGGTGAATCATATGGCTCAAAGGCTTGATCAAGCCTCTATTGTCAACATGTAGTTTAGTTTCTAAATTCAATTATGTAAAAAAAAACAAACATTATTTCATAGAGTAACAATAGAGCGTGGACATTACACAATTATTCACAACAAACATGGGAAATTGGAGATTTGGATCTCGAAAAGAAAATAAATTTCCATCCATAGAGGAAATATGAGAGAAATCTATAGAGAGGATGAGAAAAATATGTCACACATTGAGAGAACAAGAGGTTGATGCAAATACAGGTAATTCAAATTGTTTCACTTCTCATATTACTTGTTCTATGTTGTATGCAATAAGAAATATGATTGAAAACTAGAAACAAATGTTGAATGAAACAATAAAATTAAGATAAAATAAGCATTGAAAGTAATACCATGTAGTTAAAAAGTGAGATGTAACAACAAATAAAGAAAACCACTTGAAACCATACAAATTATTGAAAACCGCTTGAAACCATATAAATTATTGAAAACCACTTGAAACCATGCAAACTATCGAAAACTACTAACCATGGTTCATTGGAATTTTTGGAAACCACTTGAACTCATGCAAATTATGAAGCACCTTTGAATTGTAATGGTTTAAGATAACCCACAAAAACTAAGGATATGATTGAACCAAAGAAAACCATCGGAACATAATTTCCATATATTATTGATATGAATTACATTTCATGGAAATTGATTTACAAGAGGGATTAGAAAAAATGGTTATCAAATAGGTCCTCCAAAACCTATAAACATTAGTGTGATTAATTTTTGATATCCAAAGTAGGAGTTAAAAGAGAGAAAGTGTGGCAAGGTCTAGAAGGACCAAGAATATCTCTACTTCCAATGTGCATGAACTGAGAAGACATTGTTTTTTAAACATATACTTAACAACGTTAAAATTTCATAACATTCATCATTATATATAACATTTAATGGTTCTTTGAATCCTCAAATATGATCCCTACCTTTGAAAACCTCACAAATTTATTCTTTCAATTCACACATGAAGGTTATGAGAATTTTTTAAAAATAAAAAGTTTTTTAAAGACACACAAAGTGTAGTGTAGATTAGTGCTTGCAAAAAAAGGAATATATTGTTACATATAACTATAATTCTCCATGGAAGACTCATGTGATTAGTCAATATTAAATTCATAAATAATAAATGCACAAGACATAAATTAGCATGCATGTATTGGTGATATGCTAGAAATGTTTACAATGTTAATCTTCTTAGACTATTTCTATCTAATGTTGATTAAATTCATCTAGTTGTTTCTCAACATATGTAATCGTGAAATATATTACAAAACATGGTTTGAAAGTTAAAAAGAGTTATTTATTTTAAACTTTTTCAAGATTTCATGAAAATAATTGAAAACATAAAAGACATTGGATATCCATCTTTGCAAGTGCATAAAAAATGTTCCTTATACAAACATGTAGATTTTTTAATCCTCTTACCCCTCCTTGTGCCCTACTTGATTGTTGTCCTAAAATTTCCATGTACATTCTCCAAAAAAAACACTCAAATCATTTATGCCCTTCTTCACTACAAATGATAATAATGTACATTCATTGTTGATAAGACCTTGAAGCATATTCCTTGTTCTCTAAATGCATCAAAACCTTTATCCCTTGATTTCTTTTTGTTTGATTATCAACAATTTCATTTCCCTTTTCATCCCAAATTTCTTTCACTTTTCATTTGGAATTGTGAAATTCTCTATAGTTATGATAAGTTCTTCCTTTAAGAAATATATCCTTACTATTGTTTTATTGTAGTTTTAGTTACATGTTTTAAAAAGTTGAATGATATAGTTCTTCTAATGAAGAATTTTTTTTCCAACTAATTTGATTTTGTATAGTAGGCTTTCAAATATTGACATACTTGAAAATTAGTTGAATAAGTTCTTTATTATGTCATGGAGTGTGTATTTATGTATTGTATGGTTTTTCAGTCACAATTTATCTTATAATTGATTAAATTTATATGAATTTATATAACATATTTTGTTTTATCTGATGAAATAAATTTGGCCCTTCAGTTTGGTAATCACTAGCTTGATTTTTCAAGAGTCTCCCATCTCTCAAATTCAAAAGGTTCACAACATCATTAAGTTCTTTCAGTAATAATTCCCTCTCAATCAAGGAAAATTTTAAGGATGAAATTTATCTTAAAGTTTAGAAACCTTGGCGAATCCCACTAGTCCATCACATGAAATCTATAAAATGCTTGGAGATATTTTTGTAAAAATAATCAAATCTATAATATTTTAATATAGTCTATATATAATTTTTTGGCAATTTTTAGGGTAAATTAATTTCATTCTATAAAATTAGGGCGAATCATTTTTACAAAAAAATGGAAATTAGTGAATCTTGTTTTTGGAAAAAGTATAGAAAATTAGCCCATGGGTGAATATTAGCACCTAAAATTTTCCCTGCTCTCAATATGTACATTTAAAAGTTTCATATATAGGAATTTAAACTTAATTTCTATTAGTAGATTGGGTTCAACAACCTTGCAAATTATTATATAAATCAGTAGATTTAAACAATTGACATTGGATTTAAATAATTGAAATGTTTGGTATATGATATATTTGAACAAAAATATAAAATTTTCCTTGTTACAGTAGGGATCACTTTTAGTTTGGGATTTATATCTAGTCTTTTGAACAAATAAAAAATTGTTGCTAAGAATAAGTAAATTTGAAAAATTCTTGAAATGCTTCACTTTATTGTAGAACTCACTTTTAGTTCAGGATTTATATAGTGTCTTGAAGAAATGAAAAAAAATCTATGAAGAACTAATTATGAAGAATCTCAAATGCTTCACTTAGTAAATGGAGACAATACTCTTATGATCTATCAAATTAATTTTTAAAAGCTTTACAATATTGTATTTTATTAACCATTTATAGAAATATATTGTTGAGGCTCCATTTTGTCCAGATTATAATGCTTTTTGATGAATATGCTTGTACTAGGTGATTATAATCATTATTATCCTTTTTATGCACTATTGGGATATTTTCTAGATGTATTCAAAGGTAACAATTATTGATTTATGAGTTCTTCTTGTTTTTTTTAATTTGAAAAGTATTTAATGTGAAAATGTCATTAATTGTAGGCTCTTTTTGTGGCAGATGAACAATTCTTATTCTAACAATGTAGTTCCTATACCAGCAGTGCAAATCCTATTCTCACCTCCACGATTTTCATACTTCGGGCTATCATGATAGAAAACGAGCATATGGGTTTTGGGGAGAAGATGCTCGAGATGGTAATGTGTTCCCTTGATCACACCCAGGTCTTCCAGATAACACACAGAGTGAAAGTCAAAGAATACGGTGAAATTATTTCTAGAAGCTACAAAGTCATTAGAAGCGTGATACTTTCATGGAAAAGATCTCATGACTCAACACTGGTCATTGTGATTGTTAGCCCTAAGATGTAGTTTTGACTTTTGGAAGGACAAAGAGGGGCTCGATCTGGTCTGCTCTTCTCAAAGGGGCCCCACTAGGTCATTTTTCCCTTTTCTCCTCTTACCTGCTCAATTGCTAGCCTTCCTGTTTCCTTCGTTCACCCTCTAACCTCGACAAAATACTCCCTTTTGGCCTTAGCTCATAAAACCTCACCCATATGCCTTGCACACCTATAACACATTTCCCGAAGACATCTTGTACCTTCACCGCATCTTCACCGTTGATTTTTCCTCGCCAATCCAATGGCCCATATTGCACCCGATAAAGGCAACCTGCCTGATCAGCCTCCACCGTCAGATCACCTCCACCAGATCTAACTGTCCTCACACATATTGTGAGGACAGGTAGCATGGATAATACCGATGTGATATGGGTTGTAATTTCTCTCTCATCCACTGCTACGTGTGAGCCGCTGAATGGAGGCACACGATTACTGACACTTACCATTTACCGCCCAATGTCCACACGATAAAAACCATTACTTCCCAAGCTAAACCATCCCACCCATTATCACCGCACATCTCCGCCGCCCGATAACTATCTAATCTACCCATTGAAGATCCAATGGCCTGGATAGGTCCCGCTCTCACCATCACTGATAGCCTCTGTAAATTGATCTCTACCACACATCTCCTCGATCCAACGACCACCAGCCATGACCACCCTCGCCCTTCATCTACCCATGCACTCTATCCCCATGAATAGTCTGACCCCAATAATCGAATTAAACAGAGAGCATGGACAAATGGAGAAAAGGACACGACACAACTCAGCAACTAAATTAAATAGTTATGGTACTCCTCTACCATGATCAATCCAACCGCCTGAAGGACAACACAATACCAGAACTGATTAGGTATTCATAATGGAGAAAGCAACTATGTTCAAAGACGTTATCAGACAGTTAATGGTAGTTGGTGGTAAATTAAGACCCCTCCATCCCTAAATGGCTAAGATCCATTGTAATGATAGATTATAAATAGCTAGTAGAAAGATGCAATCAAGGTTGGCATTTGATGTAAGGTTCAACTTCTGGATATCATAGACACTTTGTAACTTGCAACGTCTCATCTTCATTTTTAGTAATGCAAGCTTCTTTTGCTGTTACATGGTCACTGTCCATTTCTTCTTTGTTCTAAGCTTGTGCCTGTGGCGTTGTATTCATGATTGCTTCCATGTTTAATACTAGATAACTGTCATCTTATCTTTGCATTGATAGATTAAATCTACAAGTTTCTTTATCGGTTGTAGTCGGCCATCACATGGTTGTGTGTATTTGATGGTGTGGTCATTATTCTCCATATTCACCTAATTCCCAAACAGTCGAGCATTGGTGGTCTAAAGCCTTGTAGTTTGAGGGTGTTCATGCATTTCTGGAGTGAAAACAAAGTAGAAGTGGTTATTTGGCTTGAACCAAACCATCATCCCTTCCAATAAACTTCTAGTTTAATCTATATGTTACTAGGAATCTCTGAGCTACAACCTAGGAGAGCTTCTTGGATCACTAACATAATTGGCGCCATTGCTGGGGAGAGGAGATTGAAGCTCAACTTCCCTAGGAGAATGACACAGATCTAGCTTTGATGATAGACAAATTCTGGACACATTTTTGGTTGTAATCATCTATATGGCAACTCTATTGGAGGCTAAAACTCTTGGTGACTCCACATTGCAGTTCTGGCTTAGTTTGTGAGGCATACTCGGAGAAATCCTCAAAAATCACCAGCTGACCCAGTACCTGACCCTGAGAAGATTATCAAGGAAAGAAAGACATCACAAAATGGATCATTAGGATGAGGTAAGACTAAACAATCTTATGCATCTCTGCAAGAAAGGGTTGTAACAGAGCACATACATATTGAGAATATAGCCTATAACACTAGTAGTGAGGAAATTTTTTTAGAGATTCATAAAGCTCCTTATTCTTTAGGTTCTCCTTTATATTTCAGCACAAAGAAAACCTCCCCTCCAATCCACCATATTCCTTTAGCCCTGTCAGTCATTTCTCAACTCCTTATCTTTCAGATTCCTAGCATTCTTTCATCTACCCTAGTCATTGCAGGCCCATAAGCACCCACCAAAATTGAAATAATCATAGCTGCTAGGTATGGGCCCTTAGTCTTGTCTACTCCTTCGAATGTAATGCATGTTGGAGAATATCAGAAATACATGCCTAAGTTCACTGGGATTGAAGGGGTTACAACTGAAGAATATCTCGAGTTGTTATATAGCTATGTTGATAACCTAGATATTAGTAAATATGATGCGTGGATGAGGATATACATCCAAAGCCTAGATGGAGAGGGTAGAAAATGGTTCAGAGAATTGACCCTTAGGTCTATATCATACCTTGAGGCCTTAGATGATGTGTTCGTAAAGCATTGGGGGGATAAGAAATATTTTCTCTATTATCATACTGAGTTTGGCAACCTGTAAAGGGAAAATGGTGAGTCATTGTTTGATTTCAAGAAAAGGTTTAACCACATGTATAGCAAGATACCAGTCGAAGTGAAACCCACCCCTACCTCTGCTAAGCTCACATATGCCAATGCCTTCGATTCTTATTTCTATTTACTATTTAGGGAGAGAAGATGTGCTTCTTTGGTTGATATGCAAGATGTAGCCCTAGAAGTAGAATCAAACATCATGGCTACAGAAAAGCTCAAAGGAAATGCTGATAGAAGAAGATAGAGGGGTGAGCCCTCATCATATTCATATCCCAAGATCGATAAAATGGCCAAGATGATAGAGTCACTAGCCTCTGAAGTTTCCAAATTAAAAGTTGAGAAGCATTCTGGGAAAGCAAGGGTTCCTAATACCTTTGCTCTTCCAAATCCAAATCCATATAGAAGAGAAAATGAGCAATTGTAGATTTTGCAAAGAAACAAAGATGCCAATGAAGACCAAAGGGTGAAGACCCCATTTCAAAATGTATTCATGGAGGAGGAGCAGTTTGATGAAGAGGATGAGGTCCATTGCATGGAAGAGAAAGGCAATGCCACTTTTTAAACCAAAGCTACCTATGAGAAGTCATTATCACCAATGACAGAATCAACCAAGAGCGAGACAAAGAAGCTGTTCTGCAAAATAAATATTAGTAGAGATATAACCTGAGATCAAGGATGAGTAATGGCAAAGAAATCCCTTTCCAAAGAGTTGTTGTTCCTCTAGAACAACAAGCTAATAAGTAGAAGGAACCAATAGTTGATCCTATCATCCTCAAAGCTCCAGCCATAGAGGTAAGAGGCCTTGACCAGTCCCCTTCTTTCAGTTTTCAATCAGAAATTCAGAAGCCAAGAATACCTATGCCTCTGATTGAACTAGTGAAGAATGAGTCCTTCAAAGCATCCATCCTTGAGGATCTTGAGCCTAAAGCAATCCAAACCTCCACTGACAATGTAGATCTACAAGATGACCAACCAATAGTTATTCTCAGCCCATTCATTGCAAATTTTGAAGGCAGATCCCCATCATGCTTTGTTTCTCTGTCTATTCATGATGAAATCCTTCATAATTGTCTTCTGGACACTGGAGCCAACCATAATCTAATGCCTAAGGCTGTCATGGATAAGCTCTGTCTTGACATTACCAAGCCTTATCAGTTGGCCTCTACGCAGCTTAACAAACTAGTTTTCCAGATCACAGAGGAAGAAGGTTCACATATTTGGGACATGTTCTTTGATGGGGCTTGCTATAAGGAAGCTACAGGAACAGGTGAAGTCCTTGTGTCATCCACACAAGAATGCATTGATTCATCCTTCATATTAACTTTTCAGGTCAAAAATGACATAAGAGAGTATGAAGCAGAACTTATCATTCAGCAAGTGTGCCAAACCTTCCGAGCAAAACATCCAAGGCTGAAAGCATATAGAGATAAGGTGAAATATAGACCATCTCTGCCTGATAATACCGAATGTTGGAAATTTTTTGAAGTAAAGGATAAAATCAATAGGCTTTTACAAGTCTTTGATGAATTTGCGGATATGCACATTGACCAAGACAAAAAAACCTTTCATAGAAAGGAAAAAAGGGTCATTTTTCAGTTTAATGGTTATTTTCTCAAAAGGAATGCTTTAAAGGAGGGAGAAATTGTTTTTCATGGCCCAGTCAATGGATAGTTTTTGAAAGTTTATTTTGTTTAAGGCTTTCAAGCCTCAATATTGTAAATATGTTATTTTTCAAAGTTTAGTGTAGGCTTATATAGACTCCATGACCAATCGAATACTAGACAATATTGTTGATCTTGTTTTTTATGAAAAAGATAGTGGTCTATGGTTCTTAAAAACTCACAAGGAGGATTTCATCCCCAGAAGGAGCCACTGTTAGCCCTGAGATGCAGTGCTGACTTTTGGAAGGACAAAGAGGGGCTTGGTCTGGTCTATTTTTCTCAAAGGGGCCCCACCTAGGTCATTTTTCCCTTTTCTCCTCTTACCCGCTCAATTTCTAGCCTTCCCATTTCCTTCGTTCACCCTCTAACCCCAACAAAATACTCTCATTTGGTCTTAGCCCTAAGCGCAAAGCCAAATCCTCATAAAACCTCACCCATATGCCTTGCGCGCCTATAGCACATTTCCCGAAGACATCTCGTACCTTCACCACATCTTCGTTGTTGATTTTCCCCACCAATCCAATGGCCCATATTGCGCCCGATAAAGGAAACCTACCCGACTGGCCTCCACCATTAGATCACCTCTCCCAGATATAACGGTCCTCTCACATATCATGAGGACATCTAGCACGGACAATACTCGCATGATATGGGCGGTTTTTCTCTCTCATCCGTCGCTATGTGTTAGCTACTGAATGGAATCACGTGACTCTTGACACTTACCATTTACCACCAGATGTCTGCGTGATGAAAACCATTACCGCCCAAGTTAAACCACCCCGCCTGTTATCGCCGCACATCTCCACCGCCCGATAACTGTCTGATCTACCCATTGAAGATCCAACAGCCTGGATAGGTCCCATTCTCACCATCACTGATAGCCTTTGTAAATTGATCTCCACCACACATCTCCTCGATCCGATAGCCACTAGCCATGACCATCCTCGGTCGTTCATCTACCCATGCACTCCATCCCCATGACTAGTCTAACCCCAACAACCGAATTAAATAGAGAGCATGGCCAATTGGAGAAAAGGACATGGCACAACTCAGCAACTGAATTAAATAGTTATGGCACTCCTCTACCATGATCAATCCAACCACCTGTAGGACAACACAGTACCATAACCGATCAGGTTTTTGTAGTGGAGAAAGCAACTACATTCAAAGACGCTATCAGATAGTTAATGGTAGTTGGTGGTCAATTAAGACCTCTCCAACCCTAAATGGCTAAGGGCCATTGTAATGATAGATTATAAATTGCCAGAAGAAATATGTAAGCAAGGTTGGAATTTGATGTAAGGTTCAACTTCTGGAGATTATAGACACTCTGTAACTTGCAGCGTCTCATCTTCATTTTCAGCAATGCAAGCTTCTTTTCCTGTGACATGCTCATTGTCCATTTCTTCTCTATTCTAAGCTTGTGCCTATGGCACTCTATTCATGATTGCTTTGATGTTTAATACTAGATACTGTCATCTTATCTCTGTATTGAAATATTAAATGTATCAATGAGTAGGCCACTCAGGTTTCTTCCGTGTCTAATGCAAAACTGTTATGAAACCAGCTCAAGAAAAGATAGAAAAGATAGATCAACGCCTTAGAATTCAGCCTCTTTGAGGGGGCAGCCTCCTTTACATTACATAAATGAAAAATTCTTGGATGATACAAATGAAAAGACCTCCTTTCTATATATAGGAGTCTAAGGGGTCATAACATAGTTAGAGCCGACATAACAATAATAATGTAAGGGCACACTAATAACAATAGCGGGCTTCTGTGGGGCACAATAGTAACAATATGGGCACTACATGGGTACATCAATATAATAAGTGGCTTGTACTAATAACAATAAGGGGTTACACTAGTAGTATAGGGGCCTAACATGCCCCTCTCCTTCAAAAAGCGTTGTCCTCAACGCTTGAGTAGTTCTTGATGCTTCTGTATAAAATCCTTGTCCTCCCATGTGAAATATTCAGCTGGTAAGTTCTTCCACCTTATGAGATACTCTGAAATTGATCGATTTCATAGCTGCCGGGTTCTTGTTTCTGTGACTGCTCCAGGTTCCAATATGATTTTTCCTTCCTCTTCAAGTTTTGGAAATATTGTTTGAATTGGGATCTTTTGTAGCTTTTGAATAAGTGGCTAGACTTCTTTGTCCTTCTTCCATTCATCCCTTTCTTTGTTTATCCAATCTGGTTGGATAATAGAAATAGCACAAAACAATGCTTCCACATCCTCATCCTTGAAGAGTCTTCCCATTTGGTAGGGTTGCCATTTTTTAAGTGCATATAGTATTGCCAACATTTCCTTCTCATAAATAGATTTCTTGAGATGTAGCGGTAAAAATACCCAATCACCTACATCAAAACATTTTTCACTATGATGTTGATCTACCTGTTGTTTCATTTGATTTTGCACCAAAGTGGCGTTATCCTTTAAAAGTTGGAGAACTTGTCGTTGATGCTCGATGTGATCTTTCACTGCTTGAACCTTTTTCTTCTTGATATGTCCTTCTATCTCTAGAGTTTGAGGAGTGGTAATTTCTTCCAATCCTTTACAAGATATGGTTGGATTCATTTCTTGACACTCGATGATGTGATCTTTCACTTTTTGAACATTTTCTTCTTGATATGTCCTTCTATCTTGATAGTTTGAGGAGTGATAATTCCAACCAATGAATTACAAGATATGGTTGGTTTCATTTCTTCTTTATCGATGTGATATTTCACTTCTTGCACCTTTTTATTCTTGATATGTCCTTCTATCTTGAGAGTTTGAGGAGTGGTAATTCTTGCCAATGCTTTACAAAATATGGTCTGATTCATTTCTTCTTTCTCTGGGGTGGGGTCCTGGCGTATATCTTTTTCTTTTGATGTTTCTTGATCCTTTTCTTCCTTCTCTTCATATTCTATGTAAAATAATTTCTTCTCAGCACACTTATGACCTTTAGTGCATTTGCTATCACAATTGTAACAAAGCCCTTTTTCTCTTTTTGCTTCCAATTGTTGTGGTGTAACCCTTATAGGTTGTGGAAGGCTAGGAGAAACAACACTTCCATCTTCATAGTTATGAGGGGTAGAATTCATTGTTGCCATAATTTTACTTTCTAGTATGTCACAAAGCCATTTTACTCTTTCCAATTGTTGTGGTGTTGCTCTAAAGAGGGCGTTGCTCTTTGTATCCTCATAATGTGCTATCATTTCCTCTGTGAGAATTGACCACGTAACAAGTCGTTTACAAGAACAAAGCCCTTTATACCATAAAAATTGATCTGGTTCTAAATATGAAGATGGAATACATACCTTTTGTAAAATTGGTACACTATGTAGATCAAAATATTGCTCCATCTGAAGTATCCAATTTACTGGATCCTTCCCATCAAACTTCCTCATCTTGTTTTTTCTTGATTTTAGGAGCTCGATCTTGAAACCGCTGTAACTCTGTACTTTTAGAACATCCAGTTTCGAAATTGCAACTTGTCGTAGCCCTCTATGTCCTCTTTCCAATGCCACTAGTCTCATCCAAATTGGATTCTCCAAGGAAGAGTTATGTGAAATCTCCCACAGTGCCTTGATTATAGACTAGTTCAATAGAGCGAACTTGTACGACGTGCCACGAGTCACGTTTTGGACCTTTAGCTCTAACAAATATATAGAAGAAACTGCAGTCCGTCCTCTTTCTATACCTTCTTACGAAATTTCAATCCAATGCTTAGAGAAACAGTTATGACGATTTTCCCCAGGTCACCTGTTTGGAATGTAATTCAGGAGTCTGCAAAAAGACCAACTTCCTCAAATCATATCTCCTCCAATATAGCACAAAAATCTCTGAAATTCGGACCCGAGATTTAGCACGATGTCTTCTCAAATGGGTTTTGTTTTCCACTTCTGAAACATCATAGAAACAAAGTTATAGCGAAAAATCCACAATGACCTATTTGGAGCAGCAAAACCCTAGAATCCAAAGCTCTATTACCAAATGTTATGAAACCAGCTCAAGAAAAGATAGAAAAGGTAGATCAACACCTTAGAATTCAGCCTCTTTGAGGGGGAAACCTCCTTTACATTACATAAATGAACAATTCTTGGATGTTACAAATGAAAAGACTGCCTTTCTATATATAGGATTCTAAGGGGTCATAACATAATCAGAACCGACATAACAATAATAATGTAAGGGCACAATAATAACAATAGTGGGCTTCTATGGGGCACAATAGTAACAATATGGGCACTACATGGGTACATCAATATAATAGGGGGTTGTACTAATAACAATAAGGGGTTACACTAGTAGTATAGGGACCTAACATGCCCCTCTCCTTCAAAAAGTGTTGTCCTCAATGCTTGAGTATTTCTTGATGCTTCTGTATAAATTCTTGTCCTCCATGTGGAATCTTCAGCGGGTAAGTTCTTCCACTTGATGAGATACTCTGAAATTGATCTATTCGTAGCTTTTGATTTCTTGGTTCTGTGACTGCTTCAGGTTTCAATATGATTTTTCCTTCCTTGTCAAGTTCTTGCAATACTGTTTGAACTAGGATCTTCTGCAACTTTTGAATGACTTCCCACTCCTTTGGGCATATGGATATATGTAAGGCCTGATGTTTGCAGGAACACTTTGTGGAATCAAATGAATATCATGGTCATGATCACGAATAGGTGGGAGACCTTTGGGAGTCTCAAATACCTTGGAATGATTGTCCAAAACATTTTGGAGATCTGGAGAAATACATGATTTCGATGTGGGATCCTTTAGTGAACATAATTGTGAAATTACACCCTGTTGTTCTTTATTTAGAAGCTTTGCCATGCTGTTGGAGTTGATTGTCTTTCCAAGTTTTCCTTCGATACCCCTCAATTCAACTTCCTTTCCTTCCCAAAAAAAATTCAAGAAATGTTCTTGAAAATTAGAAGTTATCGTACCTAAAGATTGTAGCCATTGGAATCCTAGTAAAACATCAACACCACCCATTGGAATGGAAAGCATTGGGCTATTCAATAGATATTCTCCCATGGATAGTTGGATATTATGGCACTTTCCTCCACTTGCAACCATCGCTTGACACTCTGGTGCTGGATATAGGAAGCAATTCAATTCCTTGGCTATCTAACAATCAATAAAATTATGTGTACTTCCCAAATCAATCAACATTCTTACCTTTTTCTTCTTGATATGTCCTTCTATCTTGATAGTTTGAGGAGTGGTAATTTCTTCC
>APFE030302334.1:11357-27464 GCA_000404065.3 Pinus taeda
AATAAATGAGAGGTATAGTAAACAAATAAAACATTTTTTTATATTTACTCATAAGTCACCTTATATTTACGAACACTCAAAAATGTGTTATATTTAGGTAAAACCTATGGGCAAAATAATATGGGACAAATACCATGGACTAGATTGTTATTAATACCATGCAAAAAAACATTATTAACCCTAATATTAGTATTAATAAAAATAAAAATGGCACATGGTATTGACCCATGGTATTCACCAAAATGGCACATGGTATTGAACCATGGTATTCACCTGGAATGTAGCCTATTTAAATGGGGGAATTAAACTAGCATAGATATCCATCTTTACTCTAGATCTACTAACCCCCGAGAGGTATCAACTATCTTGATATGCAAACTAGCATAGAGTGAAAAAATATTTGATACCTCTCGGGGGGGCTTGGTGGATGTTGTAATTTAATGTATGTTAAACATTTTAGCTTGGTTAAAATTAAAAATAAAATAAAAATCAACTATTAATTTTATTAATTTTTATAAACTACTAATAGTAATTTTCAAGCTCCAAGTTTATGATAAACCATGGTAATACCAAGATCTTACAAGATTTTATAATTGAGTAAAATATTCGCCATTCCTGGTGAGAAATTCACCAAAAAATTATATATACATATTATATTATTGATCAAATCGCCTTCCATTTTTCCTATATACCATGGAGATTCGCCCATTTATTATACTTATAAATTTACTAGAGGTTCTTAAAATTTTCCCTGACAATCATATGGGGGTGAATGATTGGCTAAAAAAAGAGTAGAGGTGATGGCGAGAACACGACCAAGGCTCAAAAGCTGACGATAAGGCATTCACAATGGTTATTTACCGGTTCATTTTTTAATGAGCTTAAACACTGGGGGAAATATTTGCTCATGACTTATGTTTATTTTTTAACGAGCTTGAACTATGCGCTAAAACTGCTCGTGGAGGGTTTATTTTTTAACAATCTTTAACTCTATGACAACATTGCTCGCCAGTCATATGATAAGGATGTCTCATTCAAGAAGCCATTTTTTATGGGGCTTGCACCTTTTAAAGCTTTGCCGGAGAGCCTCTTCCATGCATGCTAGGAACGACCAACTACGCCTCTCTACTTAACTACTAATATCACCACCAAGGCTAGGTAGGAAAATTTTTCCTTTACTTTGCTGGTGCCGAGGTGGCCCCTACAAAGATGAATGGTTTCGGCCACTCACCTGACCTAGGCGGTTGAAGTCAGCGGAATCATAGAGCTAACATTAGTTGGTCGTTTCTCATTTGCTTACAAAAGGTTTACATGCCCCCAGATATAGCGAAAAATTCCCAGGTTACCAAGAAAGTTCTATCCGCATAGCAGATAAAATGCTTCCTCAGTGATGTCTATCGAAACAGACAAAGGTGAGTGGCGCATATGCATTCCACTCACATAACTTTGACAAAGGTATCTTATTCCAACCTGATCCCATTTTCCTATAAGGATAGGTTCGTCAGACTAGTCATATATCCCTTGCGGAAATCCACTTTATACCCAAAGTTTTTCTGCCAAACCAGACCAAGGTGCATGCCCCCTGGGTTGCAGTCACATTTTCCTGAATAACTCGCGCTCATCAGGTGGCCGGACTGGAGATGCTGGGTTGTGTTATATTCTTTCCACATAGTTAACAGGGGGTTTGAGGGGTACCCGTAACACCACTTTATGGGGTCGGGGGCAGCGCCCCGGAAAATTTTGGTTTTAGACCCTATGTTAGGTTGGGCGCACCCACCTATTTTTTTGTGCATGACTTTCGCACATGTTTTTTTGACACGAGGGTTTTCGGTCCATGGTATTGGATGCGATGGTTTTTTGGTCCATGGTATTGGATGTGATGGTTTTTCGGTCCATGGTATTGAATGTGATGGCTTTCCGGTCCATGGTATTGAATTCTTCGGCATGTATAAATATGTATTGTAACATTGAAAGGAATATAATGAAAAATCAAGCTGGTAGTCCTGGTTTTGGGATCCAGCGGAAAATATCTGTGCATATGTGTTTTTATGTGTTATGCTCTCGCATTGTTTATTTTTCTGTGATTTAGAATTCGAATGCAGGTAATTTCTGTACGGGGTTAAAACCTACATATGGTATCAGTGTTGTTTTGGCTTCAAGGGGACGCATTTGTTACTAAGGGGTTTCGCTTGGGCCTGTGGTAGACCCTGTTCAGTGGGAGATCTGCAAGATAGATTCTGGTGGTGAAAGAAGATGGCGAGCAGCAGAAAGATAGAGATTGAGAAGTTCAATGGTCATAGTTTTGAGTTGTGGAAACTCAAGATGGAGGATCTGTTGGTGGATAAAGATCAGTGGATCGCGGTAGATCCGGGTACTAAACCAATGGGAGTAGCCGATGAAGAATGGAAGAATCTGGATCAGAAGGCAAAGAGCACAATACGATTGTGTGTCTCAGATTCAGTATTGCTGAATGTGTCAGGGGAAGCTACGACGAAGGCTTTGTGGGACAAGTTAGGGACTTTGTACCAATCTAAGTCTCTGGTGAATAAACTGTTCCTGCAGAAAAAGTTGTATAACCTGAGGATGAAAGATGGAGACTCGGTGACAGAGCATCTGAATGCATTTAATACTGTGGTAAGTCAGTTATTATCTGTTGATATAAAATTTCAGATGAATATAAGTGCATCGGTTTGTTGTGTTCTCTACCAGATTCGTGGGATAGTCTGGTTATTGCAATAGGTAGCAATGCAACTGCTTTGCAGTTTGATGAAATAGTCTCAGCCTTGCTGATAGAGCAGATGAGACAGAAAAATATGGACAACCAGAATGGTGATGCCTTGTCTTTATGAGGACGGTCCTAGAACAGAAACAAAAATAAGTCATCGAGTGGGAGATATAAATCTAGAGGGAGATCTAAATCTCCAGGAAAACCTACAATGGTGGTGTGTTGGAAATGTGGAAAGGAAGGGCACTTCAAAAGGGAGTGTAAATCTAAAGCTCCTGATAAAGGAAAGGGATTTGATGATGCTCCTTCTGCAGAGGCGAAAACCACCTCGAATGAAGGTGGGGATGTGTACTTGGCTTCTTCAAGTACACATGTAGATCATGAGGCATGGTTGATTGACTCAGGTGCATCCTTTCACTTCACTCCCCATAGAGAGTGGTTCTGCGAGTATGAAAAATACGATGGTGGGGATGTCTTCTTAGGAGATGATAGGAAGGCTAGAATAATTGGTCGCGGAAAAGTAAAGTTGAAGTTGCCAGGTGGAAGGGTTAGAACCCTTCCGGGTGTTCTGCATATTCCTACGTTGGCCAGAAATCTGATTTCTGTAAGAAAGTTGGATGATGTAGGTGTAAAGACAGTGTTCGAGAAGGATACCTGCAAGATGGTTCGAGGAGCACTGATATTGATGCGGGGAGTTCGGATTGGAACTCTGTACAAGCTGCAAGGTATCATTGTTGTTGACGGGTGCAATAGTTCTATGGTTTCTGAAAATGGAGCAGAAAATCTAGTGGTCTCTGGAGAGAAGACCATGTTGTGGCATCAAAGGCTTGGACATATTGGAGAGAAGGGCCCTCGAATACTTCATGGTAAAGGTATGGTAGAAGGTATGAGTAATAACTCTTTGGATTTTGATTTCTGTGAAAATTGTGTATATGGGAAGCAGAATCGGGTGAATTTTCCCTCTGGTGGTAAGAGGACGGAACAAATATTAAAGCTTGTGAATAGTGATGTGTTTGGACCTGTGAAAGTTCCATCACTGGGTAAGTCTGTGTACTATGTATCATGTATAGATGACTTCTCAATGAATACATGGATATATTTCCTTAAGAAGAAATCTGAAGTCTTTGATAGGTTTAAAGAATTTAAGGCTCTAGTGGAAAATCAAACAGAGAAGAAGATAATGGTGGTGAGGACAGATAATGGTGGAGAATTTTGCAGCAAGGAATTTGAAGAATTTTGTAAGAAGTGTGGTATAGCACGGTAGAAGACTACTCCATATACACCTCAGCTAAATGGAGTCGCTGAAAGAATGAACAAGACGTTGATGGAAAGGGCAAGAAGCATGCTCAGTGGTGTCGGGTTAGGACAGGAATTCTAGGAAGAGGTGGTGGTTACTGCATGTTACTTGGTCAATAAGTCACCTTCATCAGCGTTGGAGGATAAGACTCCACAAGAAGTATGGACTGGTAAGAAACCATCTTTTCACATTGAGGGTATTTGGATGTGTGATGCATATGTACATGTTCCAAAGGAGAAATGAACCAAGTTGGATAGTAAATTTGAAAAGTGCATCTTTATTGGGCATAAGGATGGTTTAAAGGGTTATAAGCTTTGGAACCCAGTAACAAGGAAGGTTGTGTACAGTCGAGATGTCGTGTTTAGAGAGGTGAAGGATGTTATTAAACATGAAGTCCAAGAAAAGGAACCTGTGAAGATAGAGTTTGAACTAAAGGAGGAAGAATCAGACCCTGTAGCAGAGGACGAATCAGAAGATGAAGAGCCAAAAAATCCGGCTGTGAGAAGATCAGCTCGAGAAAGAAGGAATCCAGAAATGTATAGTCCATCTGCTTTATATTCAAACTTTGCTTTGTCTGTTACTGATGATGATCCCAGAACTATGAAGGAAGCAGTGGATTCAAAAGATGGAAAAATCTCGAAAGAGGCCATGGTTGATGAAATGGCATCTTTGCACAAAAATGAGGCTTGGGATCTGGTGGAGTTGCAGGATAGAAGGAAACCCATTGGCAGCAAATGGGTGTTCAAGAAGAAGACAAACGTAGAAGGGAAGGTGGAGAAATACAAAGCTCGGTTGGTAGTAAAAGTTTATTCCCAGGTGCCGGGAATTGATTTTGGTGATATTTTTTCTCCTGTTACCAAGGTAACTTCTATTAGATTACTTTTATCTCTTGCTGCTGCTTTTGATTTTGAGGTAGAATAGATGGATGTGAAGACAACATTTCTTCAAGGGGATTTGGAAGAGAAAATCTACATGAAGCAACCTGAAGGCTTTGGGGTGAAGGGTAAGAAAGAACTAGTATGCAAGTTAAATAAGTCTCTATATGGGTTAAAACAGTCACCAAGGATGTGGTATCAGAAATTTGATACATTTATATGGGGACTTGGCTTCACCAAAATCAAAGCAGATCATTGTGTGTATTTTAAATTAATTGGTGACCATGTTATTTATCTAGTCTTGTATGTGGATGATATGTTGTTGGTTGGAAATGACAAAGAAATTATACAGGATTTGAAGACCCAATTGTCCTCCAAATTCAACATGCAAGATCTCAGTGTTGCAAACTATATTTTGGGCATGGAAACTAAAAGAGATTGGGCAAAGAGGAAGCTCTGGTTAAACCAGAGGAAGTATGTCGAGACAATATTGCAGAGGTTTAATATGTAGGATAGTAAACCGGTGAAGGTTCCTATTCCTGTAGATGTGAGGTTATCTACTGAACAATGTCCCAAGACACAAGAAGAGGAAGAGGACATGTCCCGTGTTCCATATGCAAGTGCAGTCCATAGCTTGATGTATTCCATGGTCTGTACTAGACCCGACATTGCACATGCAGTGGGAGTATTGAGAAAGTTTATGTCAAAACCAGGGAAGGAGCACTAGACAGCAGTGGAGAGGGCTTTCAGGTATTTGCGTGGCACTAGTGATTATGGTTTGTGCTACCAAGGAATACCAGGATTAGGTAGAGTGTTGGATATCCATGGCTTTGTTGATGCAGACTGGGCTGGGATCTGGATCAGAGAAGATCTACAAGTGGGTATGTGTTTAACCTATTTGGAGGTGCAGTGAGTTGGATGAGTACGACAATCTGTAGTGGCACTATCAACTACATAGGCAGAATGCATGGCATCCACTCACGCAAGCAAGGAAGCAGTTTGGTTGTAGAGATTGTGTTCAAGTATGGGGTTAGTATAGGGAGCTATAAGGATAGATTGTGATAGCCAAAGTGCAATTTTCTTGGCAAAGAACCCTGCTTATGATTCAAAGACAAAGAGCATTGATGTTCAGTATCACTTTGTGAGAGATATGATAGAAGAAAAAAAGGTGTTGCTGGTAAAGGTGGACACTTTCAAGAATATTGTAGATGCATTGACAAAATCTGTTAGCTCTGAGAAGTTCCCTTGGTGTAGAGAAACAATTGGTGTTTCAGGGCTAGAAAAATGAGTAAGCTCTCTTGTGGCCCCCTGTGGAAAGAAAACAACAAGTGGGAGATTGTTGGGTTGTGTTATATTCTTTCCACATATTTAATAGGGCATTTGAGGGGTACCCATAACCCCACTTTATGGGGTCTAGGGCAACACGCCGGAAAATTTTTGTTTTGGACCCTATGTTAGGTTGGGCAAACCCACCTATGGTTTTGTGCATGATTTTTGCACATGTTTTTTGGACGTGATGGTTTTCGGTCCATGGTATTGGATGCGATGGTTTTTTGGTCCATGGTATTAGACGTGATGGTTTTTCGGTCCATGGTATTGAATGTGATGGTTTTTCGATCCATGGTATTGAATGCTTCGACATGTATAAATATGTATTGTAACATTGAAAGGAATATAATGAAAAATAAAGCTGGTAGTCCCGGTTTTGGGATCCAGGGGAAAATCTCTGTGCATATGTGTTTTTATGTGTTATGCTCTCACATTGTTTATTTTTCTGTGATTTAGAATTCGTACGCAGGTAATTTTTGTACGGGGTTAAAACCTACAGGAGACCGATGAGACATTTCTTGCATGAAAAGACCATTTAGGGATGGAATTTGACTATTTGCGATGTGTGAACCGGGGAATGACATTTGCTCTACGAGCTTGACCATTCTGCCTTTGTGCGGAAAACATATTACTCTAAAGAGTGAGGAGACGATGGCTCCCATGCAATAAATATAGTCACACCCAAGGAGTAGATTATAATCCAAGGGTCCTTGAACTACCGTCACATTCATGTGAACAGTTTTCCTTCTCAAAGTAATGGTCACATTTGGAAGGATCCCTAAAGGTCAACTGGTTCCCTTGTCGAAGCCTATCAGATTTCTCATTTCAGGAAAAAGCGATGACGAACCAAGCGCTTTGCAAGCAGTTGAGGAAAGGATACTCATAGAAGCCCCTTCATCAATGATGGTACCAACCATGACCATTCTGTAAGCTTGTACAATGATTCTGAATGGTATACTAGCTGGTAAACGGGGTCTGCCTAGTAGATTCCAGTCAAAAGAAACGACTAGGTTTCTTGGTGGTGGGACCGAATAGACGAATAGATATGACTCCGATGAACTTCCATCCTCCGATAAAGGAATGAGAGGACTGCCCCCAAGTTCATCGAAGTCTATGTTGATGAAAAGAATTTGAATGGTGTCATTCTCTTTCTCTTCAGTGACGGTATCATTCAAAGATGAACACTCTGAAGGAAATACGAGGTCAATTGCCGTATCGACCCTTTGAATTTCATCTAGTATGGATTCATAGGGTTCATTTTCAATGATAGATGCTTCACCCAACCACAATGACGGGTCAGACAAATTTTCAAACGGTGGAGGACTTGGCAAGATTTTTTATATCCAGGAGGAAGTCGTAGCGGTGAAACCAGACGATCATCCAAAACTCTTTTAGCCTCGTCAAGGAAGGGACAATGGTGGATGGCATGATTGCCTTCAGACAACTTACAAGGAAATCTGTGATTCCTTCTTTGTCCATGTGCTTCACTTTCACTGGTTAATGGTGAGAATTCAACATTATTACCAGAGGTTGACGCTACCGGATTGTGCAAACGAGGAGACCAGTCCCTTAAGATCCGAGGGATGCAGGGACAATCTCGGTGATAGAGGTCTCCATTGAAAATGACACAACGACATTTCCTCCAAGGGGAAATCCTTGGTTCGTAGATTCCATTTTCTCAACCTTAAGATCAACGGGGGAATTTGTGATGTTATTCCGATTTAAAATAAATTTTTAGACGCTTTAACACAACTTGTTTTTTCAATTTTAGAGAGTCGAGAAAAAACAAAAGATGACTCTAGTCGCCTTCGATTTTTATTGAGCCTGAAGTGACAAGTGCTCAGAGGACCTTTTCCTTTAAGGCGTCTGAAAAGGAGCAAAATGGACTTATTTGGAGATCAAGGCAGAGAGGATTACCAAACCAATCACAAAACTACATAATACTTTTTACAGTACGGCAGTCAATCTTCCTGAATGCTGTGTTTGGCGCATTGCGATCGATAGGGCGGTAGAAATGGCTTCCTAAGGATAAAGGATGTAGCCTATTGTGGTCTCCCAATATATACTCCACGGTACATGGGAGCACAAGTCCGTACTGGCACTTGCCATCTCAGAGTGGAGGATTCACGCATAGTTACCAGGTTTGACGATGCCAGAATACGTCTTATTAGACTCATTGAATTTATTTTAAGTTGATCTTGCTTAACAATTTGCCTTTCAGGTTCACTGCGTGATGTGTATATAATTCCTAAAATGCAGTCTAAGATGATAAACAAACGTTTAATCGTCTTTCAACAATGAAAATCCTAGCTACTAAGGGAAGAAAGTCAAGAATCTTTTCTTCACAGAGCACAGAGCACACGCTAAATGCACAGTCCTAAATCAAACCAAGCAATCAAAATGCAAATAAACATGCATGTATTTGTTTTCACCTTCTTAATGTATGAATGATGTTAAGAAAGCTATGTGCAAAACTGAATTACTTTTAAAGCGACAGTACTCAACAAAATTCTTTTTCAAAATGAAGTGAAAGCAAGAGAGACATTTCGTGATTTTGAAATGGGAATTTCTTTTCAGCACTTTAAAACTACTAATTCAAATCCTATGCAATAGTAACTGTATAATCTGCTATCAAGAACAATGGGATTGTTTTCTAAAACTGAAAATGACAGCTACGACACTTTCAGATCTAGAGACGACAGTTCGACTATGCTACTTTTTTGCAAAAGAGAACTGAAAACGATGCACAATACAACTCTTTGCACTAAAGAGGAGGAATAATGCAAGAGAAGGGGGTTTTCACAGAAGTACACTAACTACGGACAACAAAACTCCTGAA
Source organism: Pinus taeda (assembly GCA_000404065.3). NCBI lineage: Eukaryota > Viridiplantae > Streptophyta > Pinopsida > Pinales > Pinaceae > Pinus > Pinus taeda. The sequence continues at coordinate 20,423 of APFE030302334.1, forward strand.
TAGGACTGAAAAAAGTGAGAAAAAACCATAGTCTGAGGGTAAGGTTAACCCTCCCTACCATTGCACCTGTTACGCAGTGAAACCAGTATGCAGTGCACCTACTGCACTCAGGAAGTGCGATGCATACAAACTACCTTGAAGGTTGGGTGCAATGGTACCAGTGCGAGACTTCAAACAGGTTTTCACTCACAATTTGCAACCTAGTTTAGGTGTTTAGGCCGAGTAAGTAAAGATCAGTGTATGTAAAACACAAGGGTGATCTGAAGAGGTTACTAGAGCAACCACTTAGGGAAATTAGATTGCTTACAGATCTATTGTTTAATTCATAAACAAAACCTGGAGATAGATTGAAGCAGCATTGATCTACTTTTCATTTGTATAACAAATGCAGTTTGAAGGCTAGCTGGCTTGACTTCAGGCTCCGTCTGTAAGTTTATAAAAGAAACAAGGACAGATAGGCTAACAAGTAATCTAGTCGCTCCCCAGCGGAGTCACTATTTTGTTACCGGGAATAGTGTCCATTCGGATGCTGCTATTCCCACTAAGATAGGTGACTATCTTAGAAACAAACAAGTAAAGTCTGCTATTGTTTTCTTTTATGGAAATAGACAAGAGGAGAACGAAGAAGACCAACCTGAGTCTTGTGCTTGATTTCCTCTCCTTCTTGATAAAGCTTCGCTTCTTCTTCTTCGTTTGCCCAACTTCAAAGAGAATCTGTGGAATCACAAAAACATACTACTATCGAAAAAACAAGGATTTATATCTATAAATAACACATGATCAGATGTATGTTAACCATATAAATGCATATATAAACAAGTACACAAGAATATGGAAGAAAACAAGGATAGCTTTATTAAGATGAAAACTCGCAAGAGGATTACAACCATATGCTCTGACCCTGCATCATCCTCTAGCTAGGAAGCCCTTCTTCACCTCAAGCAAAGCTTAGACCACCCAACACTGTGAATGTACACCAGAAAACCAACAGCACTTCTCTTTAAGATACAAAATTCCAGCCTCTGGATCTCTGTGACGAGGGATCCATATATAGATGATTACAAAGAGGTGAGTCATCTTCTGGGATCTTGATTAGTGTCCTCTCTCTGATAGTTCCTGCTTCCACTTAGAGAATGATGATCTCTTACTTATCCCTACTCGAAAATAGAGAGGCAAGTGTTAGAGAGGAAGCTTCTGGAAGATTCCATGATGTTCCACCTCGCATTTTTGTCCCTACCATTTGTCCATTCCTGACCATCGCACACTACAGAGGAGAAAATCAGTATGCATTCCACCTTGTACACTGGGAAGGTGATATGCATCGCACCCTCTACATTGAGCTTTCAGTATGGTCCATTTTTGACCATTTATGAGCAGTTTTCAATGGAGAACTTCTGGGAGATGATGTAATCAGTTGACCGTGTTCCTTTAGGAAATGAAGCAACACTTTTAGGGACTTATGAGCCCTCAGTTTATGGACATTTATGATGGGGGTTGAAGTGCCGGAAAATGTCTATAACACTTATGTGTGGGAATCATTGTTCATTTCCTTTCTTTTCAATTTATTTTAAAATTTTACACCTAGTTAAGAATTGCTAAAGCTTTTCAACTTTTAATTTTGATATATTGTTTCATTTATTTTACTTACAATCTTCTCTGATGTATTAGCATACTGTAGGCTACTTATATGAAATGTTCGATTGAATAAAAAATGTGTTCATCATTAATTGCAAAGCCTTGGACTCTATGATAGTTTCATGAATTTTTTTTACATGGTATTTAGGGTTTAAAATTGTTTAGAACCTTGATTGTGTTGAACGTAGTTTAATTTAAATTGTTAAACATTTAAACTTTTATTTTTAAATATTAGATAGCAAGTAGTTTTCAAATGATTCTCAATAGATTAAGTTAGAGGTTAGACGTTGCATATATGTGCATTATATTTCATAAGTTTATGAACTTGTACTAATAAATTAAATATAATCGAGTTCCAGTTCAAAAGAATTGACTCACACTTTCATATAATGAAATTTTGAGGAGATAAAGGTAAGACCTCAAGGTACATTAATAATAATTTCAAAACTTGGTTCTCTACACTTTCAAATATATTCTTTTTGGAAGTTAGCCTTTATAAATGCTTATGAGATTAGTATCAATTAGGCTAGCTTGGAATTTTCACTAGAAAATATTCTTCTGGGAGATTCTAAACCATGAAATCTTGTAGATACAGATGTGAGACATTTAGGTACATGCTGTCAAAAATTTAGGCATTGGTTCATTATGATCTTAGAGCTATTCTCTATAGAATTTAACGTTTATGACTAGTCCTGGAGTCAATTCTGAACAAGTCAACATGACATTTTTATATAAAATCTTTTTGGGACTTTGCAAACTATGAAATATTCAAATATATGAGGATACATATTGAATCAGGTCAAGTAAAATTTCTATAATTTATTTTGTTAAAATTTAGAATATTCCTTGTTGAAGTTGGGGTTTCTAAATGGCCCTAAAATCTATTTGAAACAAGTTAACTTGGCATTTTTCCAATATCATATTTTTTGGGGATTTTTGAGATTATGAAATTTTTATAGATATGAGTAGACATATAGAAGTACCTTAGGTACAAAATTTAGAACTATATTTGCAACATTATATATGTGGCATGTTATATACTTGTGTTCTTGGAAGAGTCCAAAAGCATTAAGCTTGGGGAGAGTTACCATAAATTTTGTTTGATTCAAATTTTAGTTTGAGCTGGTGAATCCAAAATGGATTCAATTTTGCCTCGTTATCAAAATCTTGAATTCAGTTCAAAGTTGAATCAAATCAAATTTCTCGTCAATACGATTCCAACGGTGCAAATGGCATGTAAATCCGAGTCTGAATGAAGAAGTTAAGGCCAGTCAAAGTTTCAAGGCAAACTAGGGAAAAATGAGGAAAAGTCAAAGTCAAAGGTAAATAGTCAACACAGGGTGATGTCAACAGGACATGTGTCATCCATGGAATGTGCCATATGTTCAGGATGATGTCATCGAGGTTGGTGATGTGTCGCGATCTGATTGGTTGATACAGGTCAATCCAGAGCTGACACGTGACACCTCGGATTTTGGCCAATTTGGCCTCAAATCCCAAAATATTGGGGGTGAGGGAGGATAGAACCCCTAATCTACCAGAAAGGCTAAGTTTTCAATGGATTGTGCTCATTGGTTGAGCTATTTTTTTGCTTTTTTTGTGAAGGTTTGGATATTATATTTATTGTGATAGGGATTTACTGTTGGAAAAGGGTTGGAGGGTCGGGGTCAACCCCACGACCGCTAGAACCTTAACATTTATTACATTATATCATAACTGCTAGACCTTTGATATTATATGCCACCATAACCTTAACAATAGTGCACCACATATCAACATACATTGTATATAATATATGTTTTGACATATATAACACAACCAATGATGGAAGGGTAGGGCGGAGGTTTTGAACCTTTGACCCCTCCAAAAATTATATATACAATGTCTTTGCACAAGTCCGCTAGCTATTAGACCAAGCAGTGGAGCTTGGTATTCAAAGCCACCCAACTGTATTTAAGTTTATTCATGTGCCGAACCAGTCTAACCACCAACGTATAGTTTGAAGAAGTTTTCATTGTAGAGAAGCGATTTTCTTGTAGGCAAAGGTGGTTTTGCAGCAAACAAAGGTGGTTTTTGACTTTCTAGGGGGTGTGGAAGTCACTATGGCCAAATATGGTCAAGTTTATACTCATTTGACTTGAAATTTTGAGTTGAATGCAGTGGTGAGGTCCATTTTCTCATTTGAGTCTCTGTATTTGAGTTCATACCTGTAACACCAAATTGAAGAGAAAATAAAGAGGCTAGCACTGGAAGCGAAAGGACCAGGAGACATAGCTAGAAATTCTAGTGAACTCCTTTATTAAATTTACCTGTGTTGATGTGTTTAAATGTGTTTTCAAATTGTTCATGTGTTTATGTTATTCAAAATCTTTTCAATCCATTTCACTAAGTAACATAAGCGAATTCACACATAGTCTATAATACTTTTTCATTAATTTATCAAGTGGTATTAGAGAAGTAAGGTCTTCGAGGTTTGACAAGTTTGTGTGAAGATTTGAATGCTAACTAGGTTGAGGATTAGACGAGGTGAAGGTGAACTTACTGAGGGTGAATCCAGAGATTGGAAGGGTATTTTCACAAAGAAGGATTGTAGATGAAACTCCACTTCGGTCAAAGTCTCAATTCTTGGATAGTTTCATGATGATACGTGCAATTGTGGAAGAGATGTATCATGAGTATAAGAAGAGAAAAGAATAAGGCACTTCATCACCTAGAGATAAAGAAGGTAAAGGAAAAGGAGGATTGCTTCCTCCACCATCTCCTCCATCATCACCATCATTGTCTTCAACTTCTTCTCATAAAACTAGTTCTTCTAAGAAGAAGACAAAGAAATCCTCTTTGATCAAATCAAATGTAAAGTTTGATTTGCCAATTTATGATGGAGAACTTAACACTAAAAATATTGATAATTGGATAAGAAAAATTGAAGTATATTGCAGGGTGCAGAAAATTATTTCCAAAAGGAAGAAGGTTTAGCTTGATAAGATTCGACTTGGAGGAACCACACTTGTATGGTGGGAAGGTGAGACACAAGCAGATCTCCAAAAACATGTTAAAATGATTTCAATTTGCAATGAATTTGTTTATGCTATTAAAAAGAAATTTTATCTATTGGCTTATATGCAACAAGCAATGATGAGTTGGCAAACACTACATCAATTAAAAGGTCAAAGTGTTCAAAGTTATGCTCAGGAATTCCATAAGGGATCTTTAACATTAGGCATATCATTAGACTCATGAAAAACATTGTTGAAATACATAGGTGGTCTTCATAACTATTTGAGGCATACCATACTTATGTTTAATCCAACTAGCTTAGATGATGTATTAGTTCAGGTAACTCATCTAGAAGCTATACGTAAAAATGTAACCCAAGATGTTGGGAAATCATCCAAACCTATTGAAAGCAAGAGTAAAGGAAAGAAGAAACTGAAATGAAAGGAGAGGAAAGAAAACACTATGAATAAGGATAAAATGTTGAAAATAATACTGAGAGGGGGGGGGGTGAATTAGTATTATCTAGTTCTTTTACCAAATCTTCCTTATTTGCACTTTGAATGATTTTTGCATATCAGTACCATAAAATAATTAGCATGAACAAGAAAAACAAGCAGTCACATCAAAGAACACCAGATATAAGGTGGAAACCCAATGTGGGTGAAAACCACTTGCTACAATATGTCTCTATCTTCTTTCAAATTAGAAACTCCTTTTACAATGGTCTTGTACACGTGCAGTCCTTTACCAGTACGCAGGCTGCAACCTGCAGAGAGCTACAACTCTCTCTCGTTTTCCAGTCTCTCCTGGAAGGGAGCTACAACCCGCTATTTCCTTTTCTTTCAAGGACCACTTTTCATAAATTTATTTCCTTTTCTTTCAAGGACCACTTTTCATAAATTTTCAAACTGGATCCATAAACATCAAGTGATCATAAAGCACATGTAGATTTCACAACAGTAACCAAATCAACAAAACAGAACTAAACCCAGAACACCTTAACAACAGAAAAAATTCAGTCAACAGATAGTCCTGAGACAGATACGCAACTTTCCTTTCTCTGGCCTGCGTCGCTATGCACTTCACCCTCTGCTTCTCTACGTACACCCGCAGAGCTCCTTCTACTGCACTGCGTGACCACACATTGCTTCTTCTGTCGCACTGCGTAGAGTACACACTTAGATGCACTATCGCACCGCGTATTGCCACAGAGGTACGCACCCAGAAAGTCTATCACGCTGCGTACTTTTACTGTGCATACGCACCTGAACCACTGCTGCTCTGCGTACCCACGCAGTCACCCTTCTTCTGCTCTGCGTACCCACTCATCTCGCCTTCTTCTGCTTCGCGTACCCACGCAGCTAGCCTTCTTTTGCTCTGTGTACCCATTTAGAGGCACAATTAAACACCTGCGTACATCAGATTAGGGCCGAATTTGCAGATCACTAGTGTGCTATAGTTAGACGGATGCCCAGATCTGATCAAGCGCTTGAGAGATCACCCTTCGTAGATTTTCTTTCCACTTCACTTTCATATAGATCAAGCCTTCTTGAAATAATAACCCAAATATTTCAGATCTTAAGATATTCAACCCAAAAGCATACTCAAGCCAAATGATCTCCTTTTCTTTATATAGGCAATATTCTTCCTCAAATCACGGATGAATACCACGAGCCAAAACCATAATAACACAAATACCGTCGGCTAAATACATAAGAAACCCCATGTGTGCTTTTCTCTACCTTGAAATGAGTGCACTGGGGGTACGCACCTCCTGAACAGGTGACCTGCGTGTCTAGCCATGGTCCCTGCACGACGTACCTGTGGGTATGCATCTTCTGAACTGTTCTCCTACGTACTTCTTAATTTTCATCATATTGAGAGACTTGCCATGGGTGTTGCCATCAAGTACAACATCTGTAACATATAACCTCACCAGAAACATAATGCCAACAATCTCCCCCTTTGGACTTGATGGCAACCTCAAAAACATCAGCGACATTCTCCCCCTTTGACATCAAGGGCAAAGGGTTATGCTCCCCCTAAGAACATTCTCCCCCTGAATATGAACCAGAGCTGCAAAGAAGAACCATAATCCACCATAAATGACCATGAAAGAGATAGAGACATATTGCAGCAATATTCAGACCAGCATCCATGATCTCCTTTCTATACGTCCTCCATAATGCCAACAATGAATTATGTGCTCCTCCTGAACAAGTTCCATTAGATCTTCAACCAATCCGCAAACCAGCAAATGTACGCATATACCCCAAATGAACCTTGCGTACAACCATCAAAAGAGATTCAACAAGGTGATGCATCAACAACCCCCAGCTTTTGCCTGAGGTATTCAAAGGTCTCCCTGGGCAATGGTTTGGTGAGAATATCAGTAACTTGTTCCTTAGAA
>APFE030302334.1:31250-81038 GCA_000404065.3 Pinus taeda
AGACATAGTAAGAATTCGTAGATTTTCCTTTTCTTCAATTGCATATACTTTAGATTCAAACTTGGGGGATAATGATCTTAGAACCTTTTCAACCACAATAGCCTCTCTTATTTCTTCACCCAAATTTTTCATACAATTAACAATTTCATCTACCCGAAGAAAGTAGTTAGCCACACTTTCATCATTATACATCCTGCGATTCTCATATTGAATTCTGAGAGTTTGAAGTTTAGCATGCTTTACCTGTTCATCTCCTTCATAGCTCAGGACAATCTTGTCCCATATTTCGTTTGCTGATTTACATTGCATAACTTTCACAAACTCTGTTTGAGATAAGCATCCCAGCAAAGTATTGACTGCTTTAGCATTTGTTTCATATTTCTTCTTTTCGGCCGCATCCGTAGGAGTAGCTGAAGGAAAATTGTAGCCTGTCTCTATGATATCCCAAACATCTATACCAAGAGATTAAAGATATGCAGTAACTCTTACCTTCCAATAATTGAAGTTTGTCCCATTAAAAATCGGTGGCCTGATAGATGCTTCCCTCTCGTAGTTTCTCATGATGAGAGATCTTCCTTCAAGCGATCAAGCTTATTCAGAAGGACCTGCTCTGATACCAATTGTTGAAAATAATACTGAGAGGGGGGGGTGAATCAGTGTTATCTAGTTCTTTTACCAAATCTTCCTTATTTACACTTTGAATTATTTTTGCATATCAGTACCATAAAATAATCAGCATGAACAAGAAAAACAGACATTCACATCAAAGAACACCAGATATAAGGTGGAAACCCAATGTGGGTGAAAACCACCTGCTGCAATATGTGTCTATCTTCTTTCAAATTAGAAACTCCTTTTACAATGGTCTTGTACTGGTGCAGTCCTTTACCAGTACGCAGGCTGCAACCTGCAGAGAGCTACAACTCTCTCTTGTTTTCCAGTCTCTCCTGGAAGGGAGCTACAACCCCCTATTTCCTTTTCTTTCAAGGACCACTTTTCATAAATTTTCAAACTAGATCCATAAACATCAAGTGATCATCAAGTACATGTAGATTTCACAGCAGTAACCAAATCAACAAAACAAAACTAAACCCAGAACACCTTAACAACAGAAAAAATTCAGTCAACAAATAGTCATGAGATAGATACACAACTTTCCTTTCTCTGGCCTGCGTCGCTATGCACTTCACCCTCTGCTTCTCTACGTATACCCGCAGAGCTCCTTCTGCTGCACTGTGTGACCACGCACTGCTTCTTCCGTCGCGCTGCGTACAATATGCACTCAGATGCACTATCGCGCCGCGTACTTCCACAGAGGTACGCACCCAGAAAGTCTATCGCGCCGCGTACTTTTACTGTGCGTACGCACCTGAACCACTGCTGCTCTGCGTACCCACATAGTCACCCTTCTTCTGCTCTGCGTACCCACGAAGAGGCACCGTTAAACACTTGCGTACATTAGATTAGGGCCGAATTTGCAGATCACCAGTGTGCTACAGTTAGACGGATGCCCAGATCTGATCAATTGCTCGAGAGATCACCCTTCATAGATTCGCTTTCCCCTTCACTTTCATATAGATCAAGCCTTTTTGAAACAATAACCCAAATATTTCAGATCTTAAGATATTCAACCCAAAAGCATACTCAAGCCAAATGATCTCCTTTTCTTTATATAGGCAAGCTTCTTCCTCAAATCACGGATCAATATCACGAGCCAAAACCATAATAACACAAATACCGTCGGCTAAATACATAAGAAACCCCACGTGTGCTTTTCTCTTCCTTGAAATGAGTGCACTGGGGGTACGCACCTCCTGAACGGCTGACCTGCGTGTTTGGCCGCGGTCCCTGCACGGCGTACCTGCGGGTACGCATCTTCTGAACTGTTCTCCTGCATACTTCTTAATTTTCATCATATTGAGAGCCTTGCCATGGGTGTTGCCTCAAGTACAACATATGTAACATATAACCTCACCAGAAACATAATGCGAACATAAACCTTCATGCACTCATTGTAAGAAGGAAGGATAGGATGAGGCACATTACTGGTATTTTCATCCATAATCGAGGCCTAAGAAGTTTGTGAGTAAAGAGCGAAATAATGATGCTACTATTCAAAAGGACTTGGGATAAGATTTAGGTGACGAGACAACAGTTACATCTATAGGTATAAAGGTAAAGATTCTAAACTATCCAAAAGTACTTCTTCGCATTCCATTGATAATGATAATGATGAGAGGAAAAGAAATGAGCTATTTAATATTAGAGTCATTTCCAAGCATACTAAAATTGATACTTTATTTGATAGTGGGTCATAAGTTAATTTTATTTCCGGAGCAATTCTAAGGAAGTCGGGTCTAGAAACAAAACGTCATAAAAATACATATCCATTAGGTTGGGTGTGTGATAAACCTAAGCTACAAGTTACAGAACAATGCAAACCTCATTTTACTATTGGGTCAATGTTTGTAGACGAGGTTGAGTTAGACATAGTCGTGTTGGACGTATGTGGAATTGTATTAGGAAGTCCATACTTGTACGATAGAAATCCTATCTTCTATATAACTGAAAACAAGTATCAACTCACTAAGGATGGAATTGAATATATTGTAAGGGCTCATAAACTCAAAGATAAATTCTCTCTCATAAATTCTGGAGAGATGAAAAGAATAGTAAATGCAAGTAAACAATTTTTACTTATGATTGTAAAAGTAAAGGATATTGATAAATCCAATGCTTTCTAATGCTGTAATCCTAAACAAAAAGCAGATCTAGTTAAAGTTGTTTCTGGTTATGATATTCTATTTCAAGAGCCTAAAGCGCTTCCACACAAGTGAGAGATAGAACATGAGATTTATTTGCAGCAAGATGCTCCACTAACTAACATTGCAATGTACAAGTTATTAGCTCTAGCGAATGTAGAGATAAAGAAGCAGGTACAGGTGTTGCTCGATCAAGGGTTTATTCAACCAAACACATCATCATGCGGATCACCTATTGTGTTGGTGCGAAAGAAAGAAGGTTCGTGGATAATTTGCATTGATTTTAGAGTATTAAATAAAATCAGAATAAAGAATCATTATCCTCTTCCTCACATTGATGATTTGTTAGATCAGTTAAAAGATACAACTTACTTCTCTAAATTGGACTTGCGAAGTGGTTACCATCATATCAGAGTTACATAATAGGATGTATGGAAGACTACTTTCGAAACAAAGCAATGAATCTATGAATGTATCATTATGTCTTTTGGCTTAACTAATTCTCTAGCTACATTCATGTGAGTCATGAATGACATATTTAGACCATTGATTGATGATTATGTAATAGTATCTTTAGATAATATTCTTGTTTTTAGTAGAACATGGGATGAACATGTTAAGCATGTAAAGAAAATTTTAGATGTTTTGAAAAGATAAAATCTCTATGTAAAACTGTCAAAATGTGAATTTGGCAAAACATATTTAAATTATTTGGGTTATATTCTAGGGAGTGATGAATTGAAGATAGATCGTTGTAAGGTTGAAGTCATTGTAAATTGGCCTAAACCAAATACTGTTACAGAAGTTAGAATTTTCTTAGGGGTAGCGCAATATTGGAGAAAGTTTATTGCTAACTTTTCTTTGATTGCAAGTCCTTTACATGCTTTGACAAGTGTGAAACAGGTGTTTCAGTAGGGATGAAAACAACAGAAAGCCTTCGACACATTGAAAGAAAGGATCAATACAATGCTAGTACTAGCACTGCCAGATCTTCAACATCCATTTGAAATTGAGATAGATGCAAGTGAATATGCCATGGGGGCAGTGTTGATGCAACACATAAAGACTATATGCTTTCATTCTGAGGCATTCACATCAGCAGTAGTTAACTATCCTACATATGATAAGAAATTATATGCATTAGTTCACAGTGTTAAAAACTGGAAACACTACATAATGGGTAAAGAAACAATCATACAAACAAATCATCAACCACTTCAATATTTACACTCACAAACTAAATTGCAATAGTAATGACATTACAAATGGATGTGTTTCCTATATAAATTTCATCTTGTTATCAAATATAAGAGGGTCGTACATAATAAGGTTGCAAACATGTTATCAAGACCAATCATAAATTCATCGACAATTCTTAAGCATAATTTAGTAATTCATGAAAGTTACATTGAACAATATGCTCAAGACAGATTTTAAGGATGTATATGCAACTTTAAGTCATGGCAAGTAGGTAGATGAATTGGATTATTCCATAAAGCACAAACTCTTATATCATTTGGGAAAATTATTCATTCCACAAACTGAAAGAGTTAATATAATTCGAGAAGCACATACTTCTCTCATATCAGGTCATTTTGGTGTAAGTAAAACAGTTGAACAATTACAAAGATTATGATATTAACAATGAATGAATGAGATAGTTACTAGATATATTGAAGGATGTACTATGTGTGCTACAAGCAAGCCAGGTAATAGAAAATTAGGCTTGTATACTCCATTACCAATTCCTTCTCATCCTTGGGAAAGTGTTTCCATGGATTTTGTTGGGGGAGTGACAAAGTCTAGAATGTGTCATGATTATTTGTAAGTAGTTGCGGATAGGTTCAGTAAGATGTGTATTTTGACACCATGTAATAAACAAGTCACAACTGAGAAAACTACAAATTTGTTCTTTCAAAATGTATGGGTTCATTTTGGGTTACCTACTTCTATTGTATCCGATCAAGATTCTCGATTTGGCAGGAAGTTTTGGTCAAGTCTATGGAAGTTAATGGACACAAAGTTAAAGAAGAGCACGACATTTCATCCACAAATAGATGATTAGACAAAAGTGGTCAATAGGACAGTGATACAGTTGCTTCAAGGATATTGTAACAAGCATCCAAAACTTTGCGATGAGATTTTTTGTTATGTGTAGCATGGTTACAACCATGCAAAACATTCTTCTACCCAGAGATCTCCTTTTGAGACTTGTTTTGGTATTATACCAAATTATCCCTTAGTTTTTTTGTCTTTGGTAAGGACATAGCAGTTGATGGACATAGTGATGTGGACAAAGAAACCAAGTTCATTGAAAAAATCTAGGAAATTCATGAGGTAGTACAGGAACAGCTGGAAAGAAGTTAAGCAAGGTATAAAGTACGAAATGATAAGCATAGAATTGAGCATAGTTTTCAAGTTGGTGACCAATTTTTGTTGTACATAAACAAAGAAAGACTGCAAGGGGAAGGTAAAAAGTTGAAACCAATTAGATATGGTCCTTTCAAAATACTTGAAAAGATTGGTGAAAATGCTTTCAGCCTAGATCCACCAGCTTATATGCAGATATATTCCATCATAAATGTTGAAAACTTGTGATTTTATGAGCCTTCACTAATTGAAGATCCCAAAGATCAAGGTCAAATACCTTCCATTGAAGATCTTCTTCCCGAGTATCTCAATGAGCTATAGGAGGACGCAATTCTTGACAGGAGGATAAGAACTTCACGATGGGGAAATGTTGAGTATCTTCGAGTTGGACTCTAAGGTGAAAATCCAAGTAAAGCATGATGGATAGAGATTGGAAAAGTGAAGGAACTTTATCCTCACTTATTCGAAAACTAAAACCAACTTTTGGTGGACCAAAAGCTTCTAGTGGGGAGGAGTGATCGAAAATGGATTCAATTTTTCCTCTAGATCAAAGTCTTCAAACTTAGCTAAAAGTTTTATCAAATCGAAGTGATCGTCGATACGGTTCCAATGGTGTGTAAATCTATGTCCGGATGAAGAAGTTAGAGCCAATCAAAGTTTCAAGGCAAACTAGGGAAAAATTAGTAAAAGTCAAAGTCGAACAATCAAAGTCAAAGGTCAACGGTTAACACAGGGTGATGTCTGTAGGACACATCTCGTTCCAGAATTGCGCCATATGTCAAGGGTGATGTCATCAAGGTTGGTGATGTGTCGTGATCTGATTGGTTGATGCGAGCCAATCTAGAGCTGACACGTCATAGCTCAGATTTTCTCCATTTTGGCCTCAAATCAAAAAAGTTTGGGGGTGAGGGAGGATCAAACCTCTGACCTCCTCGAAAGGCTAAGTTGTCGCTAGATATTGCTCACTAGTTGAGCTATGTTTCCACTTGTTTATGAAGGTGTGGATATTATATTTATTGTGATCAGGATTTGTTGTGGGAAAAGGGTCAGACGGTCGGGGTGAACCCCACGACTGCCAAACCCTTAACATTTATTACATTATATCATAAATGTCTAACCTTTGATATTCTGTGGCACCGAAACCCTAATAATAGCACACCACATATCAACATATATTGTATATAATATATGTTTCGACATATATAACACAACCAATGATGAAAGGGTATGGTGGAGGTTTCAAACCTCTGACCCTCCAAAACTTATATATACAATGTCTTAGCACAAGTTTGCTAGCCATTAGACCAAGCGGTGGAGCTTGGCACTAAAAGCGGCACAACAATATTTAAGTTTATGGAGGTGTCGAACTAGTCTAACCACCAGTGCGCAGTCTGAAGTGGTTTTTGTTGTAGAGAAGTGGTTTTCTTGCAAGGAAAGGCAGTTTTAAAACAAATAGAGGTGGTTTTTGAATTTTCAGGGGGTTTGGAAGTCACTGTGGGCAAATATGGTCAAGTTTATACTCACTTGACTTGAAATTTCAAGATGAACGCAGTGGTTAGGTCCATTTTCGCTTTTGAGTCTCTATTTTTGAGCTCATACATGTAACAACAAATTGAAGACGAAATAAAGAGGTCATCATTGGAAGCGAAAGGACCAGGAGACGTAGACATAAAGCCTGGTGAACTCCTTTATTAAGTCTGGCTATGTTGATGTGTTTAAATGTGCTTTCAAATTGTTCATATGTTTATGTTATTTGCAATATTTTCGATCCATTGTGCTAAGTAAGATAAGCGAATTTAGACATAGTATATTATACCTTTTTCATTAATGGATCAACTCATGAAAACAAAAGTAGCAATCATTGTACTTGACGAAGATACTATGAATTCTATCATATTTGAAGAAGTTATATGAAATAAATAATAGTTGTAATTGAGGGTTGTTTCTTATATAAATGGATTTGTGTCTCTTGTTAATTTGATTCTTAGAAGTGGAGGTTGATGCCTCTAATTTGTTAGTGGCTACTATATTTATAATGGTGGGGATTAATATCTCCAATAGTTGTTACTTATGAATATTTTCAGTGGTAGGGGTTAGTGTCTCCAATAGGTTGGTGTCTAAGAACAATTGCAACAACGATTATTTATGTCTATAAGTATCTACAATAATAGGCTGGTCCACACAATTGTTTGTTCCAATGGGGATTGGTGTCTCCAATACATTGGTTCTTACAAATGTTTATAATAGTACGTTGGTACCTACAAACAATTATAAAGACATGTTTTGTGGTTTTCTAGTAAAAGGGTTTCGACATAAATCTTGTCTTCCATGTTGTTTAGTTAATAAAACTCATATGTGATTGTTTTCTTATGGTTGACAAATGTTTACCCCCCACATATTACTACAAGTGTGTCTTGAAAACATGATTTCAAGGTAGCTCCCTTGAGAACCAGTCTAGCTACTATAAGGTGGTCCTTAGAAGAACATAAGGCAAGTCACGAAGGTTTCCCCAAAATCAAAGCTCCATTTTTCAACAAAACAAACTATGCATTCTAGAGCATAAGGATGAAAACATATCTAATGCCTCTGGAGTTTGGTATATGGAAATCAGTTGCCACTTAATACAGAACTCCATAATCTTTACCAATAGATTAGGATAGAAAGAAGGCAAGGGGAAAAATACAAAATCCATGAATGTTATCTTGTCTAGTTTATCAAAACCTGATTTAGCCAAAGTGATGCATTGTGAATTAAAAAAAATTGTTTAAGATGAACATTGAAATATCTAAGAAGACGATGACAAAGTTCAGAAGCAAAAGCTCCAAACTCGTGGAAGACAAAAAAATGAAAGACAAGAAAATATTACATCCTTTTCCCTTTTTGTGAATGAAATTGTAGCACCATGAAAGGATTACATGAAGATGTTGATGACTGAGTGATTTTACATAATGTGTTAAGATCTCTTTCTATGAAATCTAATGCCAATTTTTTCTCCATTGAAAAAATAAAAAAACTGAACACATTAAGAATGGACAAATGGCATGGGATCCTCATAACATATGAAATGAGGATTGAGAAAAAGAGTCCATCAAAACATCCCATAGTCTTTAAAACTTAAAAAAAAACATGAATCAAACAATAACTCTGACAATAAATCATATATAGAATAAGTTCATTTTGTGAAGAAACTTAAAAAAAAATTATACGAATACAAAATCAAAAATTCAATTTAAATGCTTTAATCTTTAAAAAGTAAGATATCTTGCTACTATATATTCCTATACAAACTTTTTCTTAAACTTTAAATTATTAATTGTAAATTAAAATAAATCTAAATGAATATATATAAACATACTGACCATAACCTAGAAACCAAATCCCGAACTCGTATATAAGTTGGGTGAGCAACCATAATCATTCGCAACATACACCCAAAAAACAAATCTTGAACTCATACAAGTTAGATGAGCAACCGTAATGAGTACCATTTCCAGTAACCAAATACATGACTTTGACCCAACATCGATCCATTTTAAGTCGATTTAAGAAACACAATAAATGATTTTATGACGTTGTGATAAACTATTTGTGGGGACTGCATGCTGTACACACAATACCATCGCCATTCCTATTGTGATAAATTCGAGATACGTGCTCGACGCAGAGTTGATCTCTCTCAAAGTTTATATGCTCATAAATATATTTTAGTACAAGGCACCAGGTCGAAATCAATTACATTATGGTCGTCGTATTACTAAGGAGCTTATGTTTCTAATCTGCATTGTCATCGTATGAATATATATGCATGGTCATCGTATGAATATATATAAATGAAGGCAATGGCCCTTGCTAGCCATTGAATTTAATACAACGCAAGCTTTCGAATATATCTCCTGCACGTTTGCATGATATATGAAAACAATCTTTCTCTGAAGCATAGAATCCATTAGAGGCCTCCAACAAAGCACAGAACCAAACAAAAGCTCCAATAAGGTTCGCCAAGTTACATCATATGATTCTATATTACCCCTGCACACCGGACTTTTCGGTGAAGCAACACGGGTGGGGCTACTTGCAATGTCGCCATTTCTGAAGTCATTGTAGTCCGGATTGGGCACGCTTGCAGGACCCTTAGTTTTGATTCTCATCTCATTTTCAAAGACTTCAACCCTAAGTTGTGGCTGTCATGTCACTTTCAAAGACTTCAATTTGCTCTGGGATATGTTTATCAGCCTCGCTTTACCATCTTAGTTTACTAATGGAGTTGGACTTTATTTAACGCTTTCATTATTGCTGCGTGTCATGTGATTCACAATACAACAATATAGAATTAAGTATGCTACCATTTTTATTTAAAAATTA
Source organism: Pinus taeda (assembly GCA_000404065.3). Classification (NCBI taxonomy): domain Eukaryota; kingdom Viridiplantae; phylum Streptophyta; class Pinopsida; order Pinales; family Pinaceae; genus Pinus; species Pinus taeda. Next base: position 40,745 of record APFE030302334.1, read on the forward strand.
TTGCCCTTGCTTTTAACCTTATTTTCCTGATACAAACGTACATTTAACTCTTTCATAATCGTTGTGTATCATACGACTCACAATAAGGTAATTTAGAAATTAAGTATTCATTATTTGATTCTATTCACAATATAACACTATAAAAATTAAGTTATTGCTCCATGTTGTGTGTTTCACAGTATATCAATATAGAAATTAAGTGTACTACCATCGTGCTCAACTTTTATGTAAATTTTAACTTAAATTGATCGTTGTTAATCTTATTTTCCTCAAATGGACATTTAACCTTTTCATAATCGTTCTATGTCATATGACAATATAATCTAGAAACTAAGTAAAAATATTTTACTTGTACTGTGTTAAAATATTATAGTAAATATAGCTTAGTATGCTTAATGTATTATCTTGTTTTATTTTGTCTAGTTAAACATTTTAACTTAATCAAATTACATTAAAAATAAAAATAAAATTAAAAACTTTGACTGAGTTAACTTAGAACTAAATAAACAAAACAAAATAAAATTAAGTTAAAAAAGTAATAGTTATAATTAATAATAAAACAGTATATAATTACATCAAAATAAATAATAAAAATAATAAATAAATATAAATTAAATAGAAAAAATAAAATATTTAACTAAATAAATAGTCAATTTTTATATAAACATTTTGACCTCACAGTTTTGAAACCTATGGTTTTCTAATAATATTCCTCTAATGTGGTCTATTTAAAAGCATAAAATTGATAATTTTCCACTATAAAAATGACCAAACCTCAATTTGCTTTCCCCTGTAAAACATCAAATTAAGCTTATTTTTGTATCAAAGCATCTTAGATACAAATTTTCAAAAAAATGGGGAATCATATTTCAATGACTTTGATTTATACATATATATATATTTTTATGTCTAAAAAATTATGTATGTATAATTATTATTTTCCTCTACCACACTCACTGATACCAAGGGGTTATAATTTCTTAAATTAAAAATAAAACAAAAACATGAGTTATTCTCTTTATTTTCATTTTTCTTTTTAAATTATATTTTAAGGATTTTGCAAAAGGTTTGTGTCAATAAAAGAAAGTTCCTAGAAAAAATAAACCTCTATGTGTTGTTGTCCACAACTTTTTATGGAAGTTTCTTAACTTATTTCTTTTAATCTTTTGTGATCTTCCTTATGTCTTAAAAAAATAGGTTTTAATTTTGTAGGTTAGAAAATAGAGAGACATGAGAGAGAGATTACACACAACACCAAACACCCACTTTTATATCTTTATTGATCAAAAGAGTTACAAATATATAGGTCATAAATCACTTACTTCAACACATTACATCACAACTACATAGGAAACACCAACTTCTAGATTGACTCCTACTCTCTCATAATGACAACTATGCATGACATGAACACATTCATTCCAACATTATATGAGTGTCTTATAGGTAAATTTAAAATAAGAAAAAAATTAGTGAATCCTATTTATAAGATTTTTATTCATGTATGGATAGTCTTTATGTTTGAAAAATTATGTTTTATCTATCTGTAATTATCTATTATACAAAAAAGTGATTTCATGTGAATCATGTTTTTGAAATAGATTTTACTTTTATGGATTTATTTTTATATAATTAATTATGATTTGTGTAATGGAAATTTTTTTGACCAAAAATACTTCTTAAACAAAATCGCAAACCAATAATATCTCTATTTGTTTTTTGTTAAGCTTTGAAGCACCTTTCATTTTCTATTATAAACAACAAATTTACACCACATAGATTGGCTAGGTGGCCTCAACTTGCCCAATGGGAAACCAGGTTTGTTGGCCACCTATCCTCATTCTGAGCCATCCAAAAACAATAGATTTTCAATCTCTCTAGCCAAGTAATATATGTCTCGATTTCATGAACAAACTCTATATATGTATTTATACTTATACTTGCATGACAAAAAGTAAATCCTAACTGCATATATAACAAAAGTAAACATGGTAAATTGACTAACCCTTATGCTCCTCTGATGTTGATTACACAGATCCTTGACAGTTGCTCCAGGAATGTCAGACAATTCCAGGATGCATGGAATGTGTCTTTCAATTCTGTCCAGGCTAATGTTGTGCTTATAGAATTGAAACTGAATTCTCTACAGATCCTGTTTGTAATTCGACATCCCTTGGAGAGAGAGTCCCATCCCCACCGAGATTTGTTCCATGGGTTTACCTAATAGGATTTTCATTAGCGAGTAGAGGTACAATGTTGGCTTGAATTGCGTTATCCTTCCTCCAGTATTCCCAGTGTCCAGGATGAGTGTCCTCCAATTCTCCATATCCTCCTCTGTTTCACTGCCTTGCTTGGTTTCCTATTCCCATTCTTTGACCAAATTTCATATGCATTGATATGTTCCCTCTCCACATGCCGCAACATCTTCACTGATAAGATTATCTACTGATCTCCTCCATTTGTGGTACTCCGATGTACTCAGTTCCTTAACCTTTCCAGGCTCTCAGTCTCGTCTTCCAAATCCCCGTCCTCTCGCTAGCCGAGCCATATCAACATTGTCTGATACCGGTTCACACGAAATATTTGTTAATTGAGAGCACTGTAACATATTATAGCACTAGTTATTGTCCTAACTACAATTGTTGTTGCTGTCATTCTCCCCATCCGTTTCCTTTTTCCATTTATTGCCAGTATTGGGGGGAAGATGGGGGGAGAATCAGTCCTTACATAGGGTCGAACTCCATATCACTTCTAACTTCTCACCCCTCCCTTGCCATTTCCTCACATACTTAGTGTGCTTGACAATCCCTGGCCAAGGCCATGTAATTGAGCCTAGCTGCGGCTCGATAGGTTTCCCTCCGTGGAGTGCAATCCCTTCCCTCTGCCTAGTAAGCCAGATCAACACCTCTACTCTTGTCATACCTGACGTTACCCATGAGTATCCTAGCTAGTCTCTTACAACAACAATTTCTCCCAGTTCCCCAAAATTTGTCGTGGTTATGGTAGTTGGTCCATACTCTTACCCAACATATTCGTTGATCATCGCTACCCTTAGCCTCATATGCCAAGCTTCTACCTGCCAGATCCCATCAACCAGCTACACTTATCCCATAATGTGTAAAGCCCAGGTTCCCATTGCCACACAATGCAAGGTCCACACCGCCTATGGCAAGGCCAATTATTAGAAAGCTAAAAACAAGGACGCATAGCCAAACCATTGCAGCTCGACACCTCCTCCATTTCCCCCAAAATTTCTTCTAATTACCCTTCCCAACTATATCCCTCTCCCCTGAGCAAAAATCAACCAGGGTCGACATTAGAAAGGAGGCAAAGAGCCAAGATACATACTCGTTGCCACTACAAGTTTGGTGATGTCATCTTCCCTTGCTTTTGTACCATCTCCTTACTCCATAGGCCAACTCACAATCCTTACCAGTCTGTCTTGCCTTCATTTCTATACAACCAACCTCTCCTCTGCCATCTTTGTCACCTTTCCCACCACCCTTGCAAGTACTCACACCAAAGGCTCCCACACCCATTGCTTTGAGCGTGTCGGGGGTGGCGGTACGTAAATCAATTTTAAACTTCATTACTGCCCATAGGCACTTCGATCCACGAGCACGCACCCTGTTCGAGGTCTTGATTTTTTGGAGGGTTGTTTTCTTGGCTTTGTGTGTAGTCCGGATCTAGTATTTCCACCAGGGCTTTGAATCTCTCATCCCAGGTTTGGATCTGCCATAATTTTTCCATCAGCCTATTTTGTTGATTGTATCCCCAGTTTGTAAGAAAATATGCCCCTTTATTCCCTTCTCGTCTTACATGTCGGACCATTATATAATAAAAATTTTGAACTAATTCTATTATCTCTTGTATGAGGCGATCTGTCCTCCAAATTTATTTGAGCTTGTGCCACGTGGTGCCATTGTTAAGTTTTGTTAAAGTTTTTATGACCAGAATTGAGTCTCCTTCCACCAGTATGTTTTACTATCCCATTTTAACAGCTATTAGAAGTCCTTGTCTTATTGCAACAAACTCTTCCTCATTGTTACTTTTTATCCCACACAAGTCAGCATATATGAGTCGATTGTCGGGTTGGTTGTCTTGGAAGAGACCACCAAGGCCTGCAACTCCTGGATTCCCTTTTGATTCCCTGTCAAAGTTGAGTTTTATTAATCCTACTTCTGGGATAGTAAAGTAGTCGAGGATATCGAACCAAGCTTGTTTTCTTCCATGTAGTTAGGACAATCATTTCCGATGATAGATTGATTTTTTTGAAAAAATATAAGCTTCTTGGGGGGGGGGGGTTTGCTAAATATTCTTGGTTCCACTGTTCTGCTAAGATAGTTTCTCTAATGTTTTGAACTATTCCTTCCCACACATGTTCATGAGATGAGGCTTTATTTTTAAAGTCTCTATGATTCCTCGTTTTTCATATGACCCACAGATTTAAGCCTAAGGTCTGTCACCATGCTCAGTTTAATAATGAGATTGAGGATATGTTTTTATGCCATAGGAGGATTGTTTCCTTAAAGTTGTGTTGATCACTATCCATCCTTTCAAAAACTCCTTGCAGTTGCCTCCATTTTTGTTCGGCAAAGAGGCATGTGTTGAGCATGTTCTTGGTATCCTCTTTGTTCTTCTAACAAAGCCAGTAAAGGGATGGGCACTGGAATCCTGTTTTTTGTAGTTGATCCTAGGTCAGGATCCATCCTTCACAAACCAGACAGAGGAAGTGAGATACCTTAAGCCACCGCCCTCCCTTTAATATTTTTTTCCATAGGATGCCTTTCCCATCTTCGACTTGTTCTCCTTGGAGGTTCAAGGGAGATTTAATGGTATCTTAAATCCCTTATCATTTTAATATGTCAACCCAGGGGTTTCGTAAACTTAGAAGAAAACCAAAATATATGAGACCCAAGATGAAACTACTGTAGAAATATTTGATTTTTTACGATGGAAAGAAAGAAAGGAAATGCAGATTAAAAATAACTTCTAAGTTTATAGGAACTAAAAAGTTTATGATTCAAGATGCAACAAGCAAGAGAAGAGGCTGCTAAATTAAGAGGTCTCAGTTGTCCTTCTTCATAGTGTGATGTGTAGATAAAAATAAAAGAGCCTCCTAACCTAGGAGGTCCTGGTTGTCCTTCCTCATAGTTCTACTCCAACAACATTACCATTGCATCAAATCATAAACTAGAATTCAAGAAACAATTAAATCTTCATATAACAAAACACACTTGCAGAAAGTAAATCACACTTGCATGAAAGGAAATAACATAAATTAAACTAGGTTACAGATGTATGTGAATTGTGGTTGACGAGAATTCGTCCATTCCTCAATGAACACACATGAACAAATATCACTCGTTATAATCAAGAAATATTCATAACTCGCAATTGGAAGAAAATGATGTTATTCATGTTGAATGAACAATCATAAATCTGATGCTAATGAATAACTCACAACTGTTTTTTTCCTTTGAAGGATGCTCCTCTTATTCATACAAGCATTAGGGATATCTACTCAATAAATACAGATCCCTTAAATATCTACTAGATCCATACTTGATCAACTTATCCCTAAATACTAGATACAAATCCCATGACACATCAAGATCTCCATGATATTTCTCCTTGGAATATGGTCCACCTCTTGAGTTGAAATTCGAATTTGTGCATTGGAGGCCACAAAAGGGTGCCTTGCAAGATTCCAAATGATCTACACATGTCATCAAACTCAAGCCATTTTTAGGTATAATCAAATACATGTTATTTTTCTAAATTTTAATCGTAAATTCACTCTTAATGCATGAAATTAATAACTTTAGAAAATGTGAATGTGAATTTTCTGATGATGGCATACCTAGGTATTTAGAAGTGAGGTTTGCAGTACTAAAACCCAAGATCCTAGAAAGATAGGTCTTAACATTCCCCTGATAGGTCTTAACATTACCCTCAGTATTAAAAAAGAAAATACAATATATGTCATTGTTTATCTTAGTCCGAGAGGCCTCCAGGAAGGTATTCATAATATGTTTTATTCTATGAGCTTCCCTAAGGTAGACTTGGAAAAGAAGAATGATATCATCAATGAATTGTTGGTGGGTGATGGATAAATCATTACCCCAAATCCTTAGGCCCCTAATCCTAGATAATAAAACCTCATTTTTTATAAATCTTCCTAGCCTTTCGGCAACAATAATGAACAAAAAAGGAGATAATATGTCTCCCTGTCTTAGGCTCCAAGCTAGATTAAAGGTGTTGGTAGGAGTCCCATTCAATAGAATTGAAATGACAGTAGAGGATATGATGGAAAGGATCCAATTTATCCATCTTTGGGTGAAACAGTAAGCTTCAAGGATACTACTCATATATGCCCAACTTAACCAATCATATGCCTTAGAAAGGTCCATCTTAATCATCATTCCAGCGAGATTTTTTGCCTTGAGAGAGTGGGCTACATCTTGAGAAGTTACCAGCTCATTTATGATTTTACTTCCCTTTACAAATATTGTCTACTTTAGAGAGATGATATTTGGCAAGAGGGGTTTTAGCCATTTTACAATAAGAGTAGCTATGATTTTATATATAATATTACATAGGGAAATAGGACAAAATCGATGTAGATCTCATATTTTGATGTTTTAGGAATGAGAAAAATAAAAGTGGAGTTCAGGCTAGGGCACACCTTTCGATTGTGGCAAGATTCCTCAACGACCTCTAAAATTTCTTGTCCCATGAATTTCCATGGAGCTTGGTAGAATTCTGTTGTGAACCCATCTGGGCTTTGGGCCTTGTTTTTCTACTTACCATTGACAATATTTTCCACATCTTCGAGTGTAGCATCTCTCATCAAAGCTAGGATTTGATCCTAAGTTACCACATGGGGGATATGCTGTGAGATTCTTTTTATTTATTGTATTATATTTTCTTGTGGTTTTGATATGAGATGTATGGAATGATTTACCATAAGCTCCTCCATCACTTCGTGTTAAGATCCCAACCTTTCTTCGTTGTAATTGGGATTGTGACCTTTCTTCTACTCACCCTTTTCTTCTCCTATCATTTTTTCTTCACTTAATGGGTGCATTTAAACTAGCAAACCCTTTTGCTTCTTTTTTATTTTACAAAAGCAAACTATCTAATTCTAATCTTATAACATCCAGTGGCTTAGATTAAACTTATGAGCACCTTATTATTCTCTACCTAACTACTAATATGTTAGGATTAAACAATTTGGCCAGATCTTTATTCTCTAACTATAACATTAAATTTAAAGCATAAAGCAGTCAAGATTAAACTATTTGACTATCATGGGTTGTGGCATTTATGAGAAGCTACACACAACCATTATTTTCCAGAAACAATAGTAGTGACATTTAGATTTGCTCAGCTTCAGAGTTTATTTGTTTTCTTCTCTTTCTAACCTAACATTTTCTTTTTCCTTGATTTTTTAGAACATCTAACCTAACATTTTCCTTGATATGGATATCATCATCAAGATATTTTCTTTAAAACATTTTATTCACTATTGTTATGTCCATATCCTAACTTAACATTTTTTCAAATATTCTATCTTATCAAAAACAAAAAAAAGCTACAACATTGGCTCCATCTGGGGATTGCTTTCTCCTGTAGAATGTAGAGAACCTACATATCCATGTGCCTTCTCCTATGGCTATGGATTCCTTGCTATAAGAAAAATCACGCTGACATATTGAAAGGTAAAAGAAACTTGGAGTATTTACAATGAAATCTATTTCAGCTTCTTAGTACTGAATGTAATGTTTGAGAAACCTTCCATTTACAGGATAAGTGGAATATAGCCCCTCAATATTCTGCAGCAAAAAAGTGTATTTATCCTTCACTTCAGCGGTTGCTAAAGGTCCAAATCATAGGTTGTCAAATTTTCCTTGCTTTCCTTTCTCTTCTGTCCTAGCATCCCATCTTAGAACTAGATCAACTTCCTTAAAGTCTCTTTTACTGGCTCTTCTCTCAAACATGACCTTCATCTTATTCTAATATTTATTCAATTTGTATTGAACATCATCTTTGTTTTCATTAAGTTCAATAATATAATTTATTCTTCTTAAAAAATCATCAGGTTCATCTGTTGAATCCTACAAGAATTTTAAAACACGGAAGGCCAAATTGGTAGCAAAGATTACATCTTTCACATAGACGAATTGAAATGGAGATTTTCCAGTTGATCTCTTTGGAGTAATTATGTTTGTGCATACTGCATAAATCAAATGTTAATCCTATCTCTTCTTATGATCAGCTAGAGTCTTTTTATTATGATCAGACTTTTGCTTGATGACTCTGTAAGGTGATTACCTTGAGGGTAGTATGGAGTTGGATGATGTAATAGAATCTAATATTTCTAGTAAAAGTCCATCATTTTAACACTAGAAAAAGTTGTTGCATTATCAATGACAATTTGAGTTAGCCAACCAAATCTAGATAAGATATTCTCCTCAATAAAATTAATTACTATTGAATCAGTAGTATTTGTGACTGGAATTGCTTCCACCCATTTAGTGAAGTAGTCTGTTGCAGTGAGGATTCATCTAAGTTGATTACTTGAAGTTGGGTGAATCTCTCCAACAAAATATAATCCCCATTGAGAAAAAGGCGCTGAAACTATTGATCTAACAAGTGGAAGAGATTCTAATTTTTTTTACCAACAAACATTTCACATGGAACACAACCTCTGGCCTTTGCCCCTACTTGTAAGAACAATGTGGGCCAATAAAATCCTCCCCTCAGAATCTTGTATGTTGTTGATCTCCAAGCATAATGTCCACCCACAAAATCCTGTATGGAACTGATCAATGATTCCTTTAGTTTTTGATTCTGTTAAACTTAATAACAAAATATTCAGTGGATCTTTCCACTAAAAATTTTGATTTATAATGCAGTACTTGAGTGATTTTAACTTAACGGTTTTACACTGGGTTTTGGAGAATGATGTTGGACACTCAAAATGGATCAAGAAATTTACAATATCTTGATACGAGTTTGACAACAAGAATTTTTCATCAATGTGTATAGGACTGATCTACTCCAGAGGTAGAGGTTATTATGGATTCTCCCCTTTCGGATGAAGGGAAGATTCTTGTGGATTCTTCCCTTCTGCAAGGACAGAAGGTTCTTATGGATTCTCTCCTTGAGGATGAAGGAAGGTTCTTGTGTATTCTTTCCTTCTGCAAGGACAAAAGGTTCTTCTGTATTCTTCCCTTGTATTTCTAAAACATAATTATTCCAACTACTTTGCAGTTGGATTGAGCTAGAAGCTTGGCTAATCCTTGACCTTTTACTAGCTTGGTAGTCTTGGTAGTTAGATCAAACTCCAAAATTTGAGTGATCCATCTACCTCTTCCCCCATCAGTGTCTGGTTGGGTTAGGACAATTTTCACAACACTATTAGGAACATAAGTAGTAATAGATGAATGTAAAACATACATCCTGAATGATTTTAGGGCTTGAATGAGGCCATAGGCTTGCTTCTCAATGATTTCATACTGGAGCTCAACATCTCTCACAACCTTGTTGTAAAAGGCTATGGGTTGGTCATGGGAATCTTCATTTTTCTGTAATAGAAAAACAACAAGGGTTGTTTCAGAGGGAAAAGGGAAAATACTAAATGGATTTGTATAATCAAGGCTGGCTAAGATAGGAGCTTTAGAGATAGCCCTTTTTATTTGTTCAAATGCATGCCTAGAAGAGGCATTCCATTTGATTTCATGGTCCTTTTGGAGCATATCAATTATATCTTTTAGAATCTCTGCATAATTTGGAATAAACCTCCTTAAAAAATTAATCTTGCCTAGAAAAAGTTGAATCTCCTTCTTGTTTCTTGGTAAGGTCAATGACTCAATGGCAGATACTCGTTTAAGGTCAAATACTACTCCCTCCTTTGAAATAATATGGCCCAATAGTCTTCCTTCTTTGACAACAAACAATGATTACTTAGGTTTCAATGATATTCCAAACTTTCTACACCTGTCAAAAACCTTCATCAAGTGCTTTAGGTGTTTCTGATCAGATTTAGAAAAAATAGTTATGGCATTAAGATAAATAACCATAAATTTATTTACCTGACCCATAAAAGCTATGTCCATAGCTCTCTGAAATGTTTCTCCAGCATTGGTTAACCCAAATGGCATCCTAGCATACATGAATGTACCCAGGGTGTAGTAAAGGTTGTCTTCTCTCTGTCCGTTGTATTAACATTCACCTTATTGTAACTTGAAAAACCATCAAGCATAGAAAGTTTGTGTGCCCCTAAAACCATTTAAAGTAACTGATCCATTTTGGGCAAAGGATAATTATCTTTTAATAATTCCTTATTCAAATTTCTAAAATCCACACATAGTCTTATTTCTCCATTTTCCTTTCTAACAAGAACTAGATTTGCAACACAATTAGAATATCTAAGAGGGAGGATGGTTTGAGCATCTAGCATTTTCTTAATCTCCCTTCCTACAGTTGGTGGAAGGGCTGGATTTATCCTTCTAAGTTTCTGTTGATAAGTTTTTGCTTCTGGTTTGAGAGGAATCTTGTGCTGCATTAATGGAGTATCATAGGTCTTTAGATCAGCATAAGTCAAAGCAAAAACATCCTTATAATTTTGCAGTAACTTAATATATTGAGCTTTGATCTCAGGGTCTAGAGATGCACATATTTTGATGTTTTTGATATCTTCATTAGTTCCAATGTTAATCTCTTCTAGGTCATCTTCTGAAGAAATGGACTAAGGGTTTCGGAGGACATCATTTTGATCAAATAGTTTTTCTAAGGGAATGAGTCCTTTTGGAATAAAATTATTTGATAATTGAATAATTTCATGATTAGCAATTTGGGTTTTAAAGTCTGAAGTATCATTTCCATCTGAATTTTCATTTATTTCAGTTCGATCGTCATTAATTTGTAGAAATGGAAAATCATCTACTACCTGTAGAAATGATTTCAAATGGTCATCATCTTTGAATATTTGATGATGTTTCATATTATCTGGGATAGATGGCCTATATTTGACTTATATCTAATAGAATACATTAGTATGATTAGGAATTTTAAAAGAGCTAGCAGAGATAGCTAAGGCATCTGCATGGATATTCTGATCTCTGGGAATATGAGTCAAATTAAAAGCATCAAAGAAGTTTTCAACTAATCCCATACTTCATTTTGGTAGGACCTAAGTCTAGGGTGCTTGGCCTGGCAAGCATTTCTTACTTGCTTAACAACAAGTTTTGAATTAGTAAAGACACTTAAGTTTTGAACTTTTAAGCTTTTGGCTAATTGAAATCTTAAAAGGAAAGCTTCATATTCAGCCACATTATTGGTAACTTCAAAATCTAATTTACGTGATTGGGTTATATTTTTTTTTAATGAAATTAAAACTACTGGAGCTCCTGCCCCATATTTTGTGCAATAGACCATCAAAGAATAGTTTCCAAATATAAGTTTGGCTTGGTTGAGGACTTTCAACTATTTCTCCAATTTTGTCTTGAGGTTTATGTTGGTTTGAAGTGAGTTGAAAACAACCAAAGTCTTGATCTATTGCATAAATTGGATGGTTCCTTGGCTTGTCAGTTTTACAAAGTATGTACAAATCTTACCTCTCTATATATTCTTAATTGCTCTCCTCCATAAACAGGAATAGTAGCATATGACATATCCATCTGTACAATTCCCCCTAATTTGGCATAGCAAGACCTAGAGAGGAACATTCCAAACTTGGGAGGGATATCTGTGACAACAATATCAAGTACTACAGTTTTCACTAGAATTTCGGCAAGGTTAACCACTAGATTCTTGATCAATCCCAAACACGGCACCCTTTTAGAATCAAAGGTGTACAGGTCATGGTAGGATTTAGCTATGTCAAGTTTCAAATGATCCATGATAGATTTTGGCATAAGGTTGTGTGATTCTCCTAAATCAAGAATACAATTATACAACATGGAATCATTTGTTTTAATAGTTACATAGAAAGGAGGCACTATCTCATCTATCATGTCTGAACTAGGGCCAAAAACTACAGCTAGTTTTTCATCTTATAGACTTATGACATCACCTTCAACATTAACCGAGGTACCTTGAATCCATTTTGTGACTTGGCTTTTGTAACCAGGGTGTTTAGAAAGTTCTGACAGTGGAATTGGGATCTTAACCCTCTCTAGATCTTACCAATAGATTAGGATAGAAAGAAGGCAAGGGGAAAAAATACAAAATCCATGAATGTTATCACTTCTAGTTTATCAAAACCTAATTTTGCCAAAGTGATGCATTCTGAATTAAAAAAAAAAAAAATTGTTTAAGTTGAAAATTGAAATATCTAAAAAGATTATGAAAAAGTTCAGAAGCAAAAGCTCTAAACTCATAGAAGACAGAAAAATGAAAGACAAGAAAATATTACATCCTTTTTCCTTTTTGTGAATGAAATTGTGGCACCATGAGAGTACTACATGAAGGTTTTGATGACTCAGTGATTTTACATAATGTGTTAAGATCTCTTTCTATGAGATCTAATGCCAAATTTTTCTCCATAAAAAAAATAAAAACGCTTAACACATTAAGAATGGACAAATAGCATGGGATCCTCATGGCATATGAAATGAAATTGAGAAAATGAATCCATCAAGAACAAATGGCATGGGATCCTCATGGGATATGAAATGAAGATTGAGAAAAAGAATAACATGGATTCTGTTAAAACTTAAAAAAACATGAATCAAACAATAACATTAACAATAAACCATATATAGAATAAATTCATTTTGTGAAGAAACTTAAAAATAAATTGTAAAAATACAAACTCAGCATTCCATTTAAATGCTTTAATCTTTAAAAAGTAAGATATCTTGCTACTATATATTCCTATACAAACTTTTTCCTAAACTTTAAATTATTAATTGTAAATTAAAATAAATCTAAATGAATATATATAAACATGCTGACCATAACCTAGAAACCAAATCCCGAACTCGTATATAAGTTGGGTGAGCAACCATAATCATTGACAACATACACCCAAAAAACAAATCTTGAACTCATACAAGTTAGATGAGCAACCGTAATGAGTACCATTTCCAGTAACCAAATACATGACTTTGACCCAACATCGATCCATTTCAAGTCGATTTAAGAAACACAATAAATGATTTTATGACGTTGTGATAAACTATTTGTGGGGACTGCATGCTGTACACACAATACCATCGCCATTCCTATTGTGATAAATTCGAGATACGTGCTCGACGTAGAGTTGATCTCTCTCAAAATCATTTATATGCTCATAAATGTATTTTAGTACAAGGCACTAGGTCTAAATCAATTACAGTATGGTCATCGTATTACTAAGGAGCTTATGTTTCCAATCTGCATGGTCATCGTATGAATATATATAAATAAAGGCAATGGCCCTTGGTAGCCATTGAGTTTAATACAACGCAGGCTTTCGAATATATCGACTGCAGGTTTGCATGATATATGAAAAAAATCTTTCTCTGAAGCATAGAATGCATTAGAGGCCTGAAGCTTACAGTTACAGAACCAAACAAAAACTCCAATAAGGTTCGCCAACTTACATCATATGATTCTATATTACCCCTGCACACCTGACTTTTCGGTGAAGCAACACGGGTGGGGCTACTTGCAATGTCGCCAGTTGTGAAGTCATTGTAGTCCGGATTGGGCACGCTTGCAGGACCCTCAGTTTTGATTCTCATCTCATTTTCAAAGACTTCAACCCTAAGTTGTGGCTGTCATGTCACTTTCAAAGACTTCAATTTGCTGTGGGATATGTTTATCTACGGATATTTTTAACACCCCATTAAAGATCAGCCTCACTTTCCCATCTTAGTTTACCAAAGGAGTTGGACTTTATTTAACGCTTTCATTATTGCTGTGTGTCATGTGATTCACAATACAACAATATAGAATTAAGTATGCTACCATTTTTATTTAAAAATTATTGCCGTTGCTTTTAACCTTATTTTCCTCATACAAACGTACATTTAACTCTTTCATAATCGTTCTGTGTCATACGACTCACAATAAGGTAATTTAGAAATTAAGTATTCATTATTTCATTCTATTCACAATATAACATTATAGAATATTAAGTTATTGCTCCATGTTATGGGATTCACACTATATCAATATAGAAATTAAGTTTACTACCATCGTGCTCAACTTTTATGTAACTTTTAACTTAAATTTATCGTTGTTAATCTTATTTTCCTCATATGGACATTTAACCTTTTCATAATCGTTCTATGTCATATGACAATATAATCTAGAAACTAAGTAAAAATATTTTACTTGTATTGTGTTAAATATTATAATAAATATAGTTTAGTATCTCTAAAAGTCTTATCTTGTTCTATTTTATGTATTTAAACCTTTTAAAATTAGTCAAATTACATAAAAAATAAGAATAAAAATTAAAAACTTTGACTCAGTTAATTTAGGAATTAAATAAACAAAATAAAATAAAATTAAGTTAAAAAAACAATTAATTATAATTAATAATTAAAACATCTATAATTATAATCAAAATAAAATAATAAAATAATAAATAATAATATAAAGATTAAATAGAAAGAATATAAATATTCAATTAAAATAAAATAGTCAATTTATTATATAAACATTTTGACTCACAGTTTTGACAACCTATGTTTTTTTCTAATAATATTCTCCTCTAAAGTAGTCTATTTAAAAGCATAAAATTTTGATAAATTTTCCACATATAAAAATGACCAAACCTCAATTTGCTTTCCCCTGTAAAACATCAAATTAAGCTTACTTTTGTATGAAAGCATCTTAGATACAAATTGTCAAAAAAAGAATGGGGAATCATATTTAAATGACTTTGATTTATACATATATATTCTTTATGTCTAAAAAATTATGTTTTATAATTATTATTTTCCTCTACCACTCTCACTGATACTAAGGGGTTATAATTTCTTAAATTAAAAATAAAACAAAAACATGAGTTATTCTCTTTATTTTCATTTTTCTTTTTAAATTATATTCTAAGGATTTTGCAAAAGGTTTGTGTAAATAAAAGAAAGTTCCCAGAAAAAAGAAACCTCTATTTGTTTTTGTCCACAACTTTTTATGGAAGTTTATTAACTTATTCCTTTTAATCTTTTGTGAATCTTCCTTATGTCTAGAAAAATAGGTTTTAATTTTGTAGGTTAGAAAATAGAGAGACATCAGAGAGAGATTACACACAACACCAAACACCCACTTTTATATCTTTACTGATCAGAAGAGTTACAAATATATAGGACATAAATCACTTATTTCAACACATTAGATCACAACTACATAGGAAACACCAACTTCTAGATTGTCTGCTAGTGTCTCATAATGACAACTATGCATGACATGAACGCATTAATTCCAACATTGTATGAGTGTCTTATAGGAAAAGTTAAAATAAAAAAAAAAATTAGTGAATCCTATTTCTATTATTTTGATTCATGTATTTCTAGTATTTATGTCTGAAAAATTATGTTTTATCTTTCTATAATTATCTACTATATAAAAAAGTGATTTCATGTGAATCATGTTTTTGAAATAGATTTTACTTTTATGGATTTATTTTTATATAATTAATTATGATTTGTGTAATGGAAATTTTTTTGACCAAAAATACTTATTAAACAAAATCACAAACCAATAATATCTCTATTTGTTTTTTGTTAAGCTTTGGAGGACATTTCCTTTTCTATTTACAAACAACAAATTTACACCACATAGATTGGCTAGGTGGCATCAACTTGCCCAATGGGAAACCAAGTTTGTTGGCCACCTATCATCATTCTAAGCCATCCAAAAACAATAGAGTTTCAATCTCTCTAGCCAAGTTATATATGTCTCAATTTCATGACCAGACTCTATATATGCATCTATACTTATACTTGCATGAAAAAAAGTAAATCCTAACTACATATATAACAAAAGTAAACATGGCACAGATCCTTGATTACACAGATCCTTGACAGTTGCTCCACGAATGTCAGAAAATTCCAGGATGCATGGAATGTGTCTTTCAATTCTATCCAGTCTAGTGTTGTGCTTATAGAATTGAAACTGAATTCTCTATAGATCATGTTTGTAATTCAGGATCCCTTGGAGAGAGAGTTCCATCCCCACTGAGATTTGTTCCATGGGTTTACCCAACAGGCTTTCCATTAGCGAGTAGAGGTACAATGTTGGCTTGAATTGCGTTATCCATCCTCCAGTATTCCCAGGGTCCAGGATGAGTGTCCTCCAATTCTCCATATCCTCCTCTATTTCACTGCCTTGCTTGGTTTCCTCTTCCCATTCTTCTACCAAATTTCATATGCCTTGATATGTTCCCTCTCCGCATGCCGCAACATCTTCACTGATAAGAATATCTACTAATCTCCCCCCTTTGTGGGGCTCCGATGTACTCAGTTCCTCAACCTTTCTAGGCTCTCGGTCTCGTCTTCCACATCACCATCCTCTCGCTAGCCGAGCCATATCAACATTGTTTGTTACCGGTTCACAGGAAATATTTGTTAACTGAGAGCACTGTAACATATTATAGCACTAGTTATTGTCCTAACTGGAATTGTTGTTGCTGTCATTCTCCCCATCCGTTTCCTTTTTCCATTTGTTGCTAGTATTGGTGGGAATATGGGGGGAGAATCAGTTCTTACATAGGGTCGAACTCCATATCACTTCTAACTTCTCACCCCTACCTCCCCATTGCCTCACATACTTAGTGTGTTTGACAATCCCTGGCCAAGGCCATGTAATTGAGCCTAGCCATGGTTCGATAGGTTTCCCTCCGTGGAGTGCAATCCCTTCCCTCTGCCTAGTAAGCCAGATCAACACATCTACCCTTATCATACCCGACGTTACCCACAAGGATCCTAGCTAGTCTCTTACAACAACAATTTCTCCCAGTTCCCCAAAATTTCCCGTGGTTATGGCAGCTGGTCCATACTCTTACCCAACATATTAGTTGATCATTGCTACCCTTACCTTTATATGCCAAGCTTCTACCTGCCAGATCCCATCGACCAGCTGCACTCATCCCATAATGTGTAAACCCCAGGTTCCCATTGCCACATAATGCATGGTCCACACCACCCAAGGCAAGGCCAATTCTTAGAAAGCTAAAAACAAGGACGCATAGCCAAACCATTCCAGCTCGACACCTTCTCGATTTCCCCCAGCATTTCCTCTAATTACCCTTCCAAACTATCTCCCTCTCCCCTCAGCAAAAATCAACCAGGGGCGACATTAGAAAGGAGGCGAAGAGCCAAGATACATACTAGTTGCCACTACAAGTTTGGTGATGTCACCTTCCCCTGCTTTTGTACCATCTCCTTACTCCATAGGCCAACTCACAATCCTTACCAGTTTGTCTCGCCTTCATTTCTATACAACCAACCTCTCCTCTGCCACCTTTGTCACCTTTCCCATCACCCTTCCAAGTACTCATACCAAGGGCTGCCACACCCATTGCTTTGAGTGTGTGGGGGGTGGGGGTACGTAAATCAATTTTAAGCTTCATTACTGCCCACAGGCACTTCCATCCACCAGCATGCACCCTGTTCGAGGTCTTGATTTTCTAGAGGGTCCTTTTCTTGGCTTTGTGTGTAGTCCTGGTCTAGTATTTCCACCAGGGCTTTGAATCTCTCATCCCAGGTTTGGATCCGCCATAATTTTTCCATTCTCCCACTTTGTTGATTGCATCCCTAGTTTGTAAGAAAATATGCCCCTTTCTTCCCTTCTCGTCTTACATGTCGGATCATTATATATTAAAATTTTTGAATTAATTCTATTATCTCTTGTATGATGTGATCTGTCCTCCAAATTTGGTTGAGCTTATGCCACGTGGTGCCATTGTTAAGTTTTGCTAAAGTGTTTATGACCAGAATTGAGTCTCCTTCCACCACTACGTTTTACTATCCCATTTTAATAGCTATTAGAAGTCCTTGTCTTATTGCAACAAACTCTGCCTCATTGTTACTTTCTATCCAACACAAGTCAGCATATATGAGTCGATTGTTGGGTTGGTTGTCTCAGAAGAGGCCACCAATGCCTGGAACTCCTGGATTCCCTATTGATTCCCTGTCGAAGTTGAGTTTTATGAATCCTACTGCTGGGATAGTAAAGTAGTCGGGGATATCAAACCAAGCCTATTTTCTTCCATGTAGTTGGGGCAATCATTTCCGATGATAGATTGTTTTTCGGCAAAGATAGAAGCTTCTTGGGGGGGGGCATCTTGCTAATATTATTGGTTCCACTGTTATGCTAAGATAGTTTCTATGATGTTTCAAACTATTCCTTCCCACACATGTTCATGAGATGAGGCTTTATTTTAAAAAACTCTACGATTCCTCGTTTTTCATATGACCCACAGATTTAAGCCTAAGGTCAGCCGCCATGCTCAGTTTAATACTGGGATTGAGGATATGATTTTATACCATAGGAGGATTGTTTCCTTAAAGTTGTGCTCATCACTATCCATCCTTTCGAAAACTCCTTGCAGCTGCCTCCATTTCTATTCAGCAAATAGGCATGTGTTGAACATGTTCTCGATATCTTCTTTGTTCTTCTAACAGAGCCAGTAAAGGGATGGGCACTGGAATCCCCTTTTTTGTAGTTGATCCCAGGTTAGGATCCATCCTTTACATACGAGCCAGAGGAAGTGAGATAAATTAAGCCACCACCCTCCCTTTAAGTTTTTTTTCCATAGGATGCCTTTCCCATCTTCGACTTGTTCTCCTTGGAGGTTGAAGGGAGATTTAATGGGATATTTAAGGGAGGTTGTTTTCTTGGCTTTGTGTGTAGTCTTGATCTAGTATTTCGACCAGGGCTTTGAATCTCTCATCCCAGGTTTGGATCGACGATAATTTTTCCATCGGCCCATTTTGTTGATTGCATCCCCAGTTTGCAAGAAAATATGCCCCTTTATTCCCTTCTCGTCTTACATGTCGGACAATTATATAATACAAATTATGAATTAATTCTATTATCTCTTGTATGAGGCGATCTTTCCTCCAAATTTGGTTGAGATTGTGCCACGTGGTTCCATTGTTAAGTTTTGCTAAAGTGTTTATGACCAGAATTGAGTCTCCTTCCACCACTATGTTTTACTATCCCATTTTAACAGCTATTAGAAGTCCTTGTCTTATTGCAACAAACTCTGACTCATTGTTACTTTCTATCCCACACAAGTCATCATATATGAGTCGATTTTTGGGTTGGTTATCTCGGAAGAGGCCACCAAGGCCTGCAACTCCTGGATTCCCTTTCGATTCCCTGTCGAAGTTGAGTTTTATGAATCCTACTGCTGGGATAGTAAAGTAGTCGGCGATATCGAACCAAGCCTATTTTCTTCCATGTAGTTGGGGCAATCATTTCCGATGATAGATTGTTTTTTTGCAAAAATAGAAGCTTCTTGGGGGGGGGGTTGCTAATATTCTTGGTTCCACTATTCTGCTAAGATAGTTTCTCTAATGTTTCGAACTATTCCTTCCCACACATGTTCATGAGATGAGGCTTTATTTTTAAAGTCTCTACCATTTCGGTTTTTTCATATGACCCACAGATTTAAGCCTAAGGTTAGTCGCCATGCTCAGTTTAATATTGGGATTGAGGATATGTTTTTTATGCCATAGGAGGATAGTTTCCTTAAAGTTGTGTCGATCACTATCCATCCTTTTGAAAACTCCTTGCATCTGCCGCCATTTTTGTTCGGCAAACAAACATGTGTTGAGCATTTTCTTGATATCTTCTTTGTTCTTCTAACAAAGCTAGTAAAGGGATGGGCACTAGAATCCCATTTTTTGTAGTTGATCCTAGGTTAGGATCCGTCGTTTACATACCAGTGAGAGGAAGTGAGATACCTTAAGCCACCGCCCTCCCTTTAAATTTTTTTTCCATAGGATGCCTTTCACATCTTTGACTTGTTCTCCTTGGAGGTTGATGGGAGATTTAATGGTATCTTAAATCCCTTATCATTAATATGTCAACCCAGTGGTTTCGTAAACTTAGAAGAAAACCAAAATATATGGGACCCAAGATGAAACTATTGTACAAAGATTTGATTTTTTACGATGGAAAGAAAGGAAGGAAATGCATATTACAAATAACTTCTAAGTTTATAGAAACTAAAAAGTTTATGATTCAAGATGCAGGAAGCAAGAGAAGAGGTTGCTAAATTAAGAGGTCCCAGTTGTCCTTCTTCACAGTATTGTCCCCAAAAAGAGAAACTAAAGAGCATCGATTTGTGATGTGTAGATAAAAATAAATGAGCCTCCTAACTTAGGAGGTCCTCGTTGTCCTTCATCATAGTTCTACTCCAACAAAATTACCATTACATCAAATCATAAACTAGAATTCAAGAAACAATTAAATCTTCATATAACAAAACACACTTGCAGAAAGTGAATCACGCTTGCATGAAAGGAAATTACATAAACTAAACTATGTTACAGATGTATGTGAATTGTGGTTGACGAGAATCCGTCCATTCCTCAATGAACACACATGAACAAATATCACTCTTTATAATCAAGAAATATTTATAACTTGTAATTAGAATAAAATGATGTTATTCATGTTGAATGAACAATCATAAATCTGATGCTAATGAATAACTGACAACTGTTTTTTTCCTTTGAAGGATGCTCCTCTTATTTATACAAGAATTAGGGATATCTACTCAATAAATATAGATCCCTTAAATATCTACTAGATCCATACTTGATCAACTTATCCCCAAATACTAGATACAAATCCCATGACACATCAAGATCTCCATGATCTTTCTCCTTGGAAAATGGTCCACCTCTTGAGTTGAAATTCGAATTTGTGCATTGGAGGCCACAAAAGGGTGCTTTGCAAGCTTCCAAATGATCTACACATGTCATCAAACTCAAGCCATTTTTAGGTATATTCAAATACATGTTATTTTTCTAAATTTTAATCATAAATTCACTCTAAATGCATGAAATTAATAACTTTGGAAAATGTAAATGTGAATTTTCTGATGATGGCATACCTAGGTATTTAGAAGTGAGGTTTCCAGTACTAAACCCCAAGATCCTAGAAATATAGGTCTTGACATTCCCCTGATAGGTCTTAACATTACCCTGAGTATTAAAAAAGAAAATACAATATATCTCATTGTTTATCTTAGTCCCAGAGGCCTCTAGGAAGGTATTCATAATATGTTTTATTCTATGAGCGTCCCTAAGGTAGACTTGGGAAAACATAATGATATCGTCAATGAATTGTTGGTGGGTGATGGATAAATCATTACCCCAAATCCTTAGGCCCCTAATCCTAGATAATCAAACCTCATTTTTTATAAATCTTCCTAGCCTTTCGGCAACAATAATGAGCAGAAAAGGAGATAATATGTCTCCCTGTCTTAGGCTCCGAGCTAGATTAAAGGTGTCGGTAGGAGTCCCATTCAGTAGAATTGAAATGCCAGTAGAGGATATGATGGAGGTGATCCAATTTATCTATCTTTGAGTGAAACAGTAGGCTTCGAGGATACTACTCATATATGCCCAACTTAACTAATCATATGCCTTAGAAAGGTCCATCTTAATCATAATTCCAACGAGATTTTTTGCCTTGAGAGAGTGGGCTAGATCTTGAGAAGTTACCAGCTCATTTTCCCTCTACAAATATTGTCTACTTCAGAGAGATGATATTTGGCAAGAGGGGTTTTAGCCATTTTACAATAAGAGTAGCTATGATTTTATATATAATATTAAATAGGGAAATAGGACAAAATCGATGCAGATCTCATATTTTGATGGTTTAGGAATGAGAAAAACCAAAGTGGAGTTCAGGCTAGGGCACACCTTTCGATTGTGGCGAGATTCCTCAACGACCTCTAAAATTTCTTGTCCCATGAATTTCCATGGAGATTGGTAGAATTATGTTGTGAACCCATCCGGGACTGGGGCCTTGTTTTTCTACTTACCATTGACATTATTTTCCACATCTTTCAGTGTAGCAGCTCTCATCAAAGCTAGGATTTCATCCTAAGTTACCACGTGGGGGATATGCTGCGAGATTCTTTTTATTTATTCTATTATATTTTCTTGTGGTTTTGATACGAGATGTCTGAAATGATTTACCATAAGTTCCTCCATCGCTTCGTGTTAAGATCCCAAACTTTCTTCATGTTAATTGGGATTGTGACCTTTCTTCTACTCACCCTTTGCTTATCCTATCATTTTTTCTTCACTTAATGGGTGCATTTAAACTAGCAAACCCTTTTGCTTATTTTTTATTTTACAAAAGCAAACTATCTAATTCTAATCTTATAGCATCCAATGGCTCAGATTAAACTTATGAGCACCTTATTATTCTCTACCTAACTACTAATATGTCAGGATTAAATAGTTTGGCCAGATCTTTATTCTCTAATTATAACATTAAATTTAAAGCATGAAGCAGTCAGGATTAAACTATTTGACTACCATGGGTTGTGGCATTTATGACAAGCTACACACAACCATTATTTTGCAGAAACAATAGTAGTGACATTTAGATTTTCTGAGTTTCAGAGTTTATTTGTGTTCTTCTCTTTCTAGCCTAACATTTTCTTTGCCTTGATTGTTTAGGACATCTAACCTAACATTTTCCTTGATATGGATATCATCATCAAGATATTTTCTTTAAAACATTTTATTAACTATTGTTATGTCCATATCCTAACTTAACATTTTTTCAAATATTCTATCTTATCAAAAACCAAAAAATGCTACAACACTGGCTCCATCTCGGGACTGCTTTCTCCTGTAGAATGTAGAGAACATACAGATCCATGTGCCTTCTCCTCTGGCTATGGAGTCCTTGCTATAAGAAAAATCACGCTCACATATTGAAAGGTAAAATAAACTTGGAGTATTTACAATGAAATCTATTTCAACTTCTTAGTATTAAATGTAATGTTTGAGAAACCTTCCATTTACAGTATAAGTGGAATATAGCCCCTCAAGATTCTGCAGAAAAAAAGTGTAGTTATCCTTCACTTCAGCAGTTGCTAGAGGTCCAAACCATAGGTTGTCAAATTTTCCTTGCTTTCCTTTCTATGTTGTCCTAGCATCCCATCTTAGAACTAGATCAACTTCCTTAAAGTCTTTTTTCCTAGCTCTTCTCTCAAACAAGACCTTCATCTTATTCTAATATTTATTCAATTTGTATTGAACATCATCTTTGTTTTCATTAAGTTCAATAATATAATTTATTCTTCTTAAAAAATCATTAGGTTCATCTGTTGAATCCTACAAGAATTTTAAAACACGGAAGGCCAAATTGGTAGGGAAGATTACATCTTTTCCATAGACTAATTGAAATGGAGATTTTCCAGTTGATCTCTTCGGAGTAATTCTATTTTCGCATACTGCATAAATAAAATGTTAATCGAGCTCTTCTTATGATCAGCTAGAGTCTTCTTATTATGATCAGACTTTTGTTTGATGACTCTGTAAGGTGATTACGTTGAGCGTAGTATGGAGATGAATGATGTAATAGAATCTAATATCTCTAGCAAAAATCCATCATTTTAACACTAGAAAAAGTTTTTGTATTATCAATGACAATTTGAGTTGGCCAACCAAATCTAGATAAGATATTCTCCTCAATAAACTTAATTACTATTGAATCAATAATATTTGTTACTGGAATTGCTTCCACCCATTTAGTGAAGTAGTTTGTCGCAGTGAGGATCCATCTATGTTGATTACTTGAAGTGGGGTGAATCTCTCCAACAAAATCTAATCCCCATTGAGAAAAAGGTGCTGAAACTATTGATGAAACGAGTGGAAGAGCTTCTAATTTTTGTTTACCAATAAACATTTCATATGGAACACAACCTCTAGCCTTTGCCCATACTTGTAAGAACAATGTGGGCCAATAAAATCCTCCCCTCAGAATCTTGTATGCTATTTCTCTCCAAGATTAATGTCCCCCCACAAAATCCTGTACGAAATTGATCAATGTCCTTCAGTTTTTGTTTCTATTAAACTTAATAACAAAATATTCAGTGGATCTTACCAGTACAAAATTTGCATTTATAATACAATACTTGACTAATTTTAACTTAATGGTTTTACACTGGGTTTTGGAGAATGATGTTGGACACTCAAAATGGATCAAGAAATTTACAATATCTTGATACCAGTTTGACAACAAGAATTTTTCATCAATGTGTATAGGACTGATCTGCTCTGGAGGTAGAGGTTCTTATGGATTCTCCCCTTTAGGATGAAGGGAAGGTTCTTGTGGATTCTTCCCTTCTGCAAAGACAGAAGGTTCTTATGGATTCTCCCCTTGAGGATGAAAGGAAGGTTCTTGTGTATTCTTCCCTTCTGCAAAGACAAAAGGTTATTCTATATTCTTCCCTTGTATTTCTAAGAAATAATTGATTCCAACTACTTTGCAGTTGGATTCAGCTAGAAGCTTGGCTAATCCTTGGTCTTTTACTAGCTTGGTAGACTTGATAGTTAGATCAAACTTCAAAATTTGAGTGATCCGTCCACCTCTTCTCCCATCAGTGTCTGGTTGGGTTAGGAAAATTTTCAAAACACTATTAGGAACATAAGTAGTAATAGTTGAATGTAAAACATACATCCTGAATGATTTCAGGGCTTGAATGAAGCCATAGGCTTACTTCTCAATGATTTCATACTTGAGCTCAACATCTCTCAAAACCTTGTTGTAAAAGGCTATGGGCTAGTCATGGGAATCTTCATTTTTCTGTAATAGAACAACAACAAGGGTTGTTTCAGAGGCAAAAGAGAAAATACTAGATGGCTTAGTATGATCAGGGTTGGCTAAGATGGGAGCTTTAGAGATAGCCCTTTTTATTTTTTGAAATGCATGCCTAGAAGAGGCATTCCATTTGATTTCATGGTCCTTTTGGAGCATATCAATTATATCTTTCACAATCTCTGCATAATTTGGAATAAACCTCCCTAAAAAATTAATCTTGCCTAGAAAAGGTTGAATCTCCTTCTTGTTTCTAGGTAAGGTCAATGACTCAATGGTAGATACTCGTTTGGGATCAATTACTACTCCCTCCTTTGAAATAATATGGCCCAATAGTTTTCCTTCTTTCACAGAAAACAATGATTTCTTAGGTTTCAATGATATTCCAAACTTTATACACCTGTCAAAAACCTTCATCAAGTGCTTTAGGTGTTTCTGATCAGATTTAGAAAAAATAGTTATGTGATCAATATAAATAACCATAAATTTATTTACCTGACCCATAAAAGCTATGTCCATAGCTCTCCGAAATGTTTCTCTAGCATTGGTTAAGCCAAATGGCATCCTAGCATACATGAATGTACCCAGGGTGTAGTAAAGGTTGTCTTCCCTCTGTCCATTGCATTAACATTCACCTGATTGTAACTTGAAAAACCATCAAGCATGGAAAGTTTGTGTGCTCCTAAAACCATTTGAAGTAACTGATCCATTTTGGGCAAAGGATAATTATCTTTTAATGATTCCTTATTCAAATTTCTAAAATCCACACATAGTCTTATTTCTCCATTTTCCTTTCTAACAAGAACTAGATTTGCAACACAATTAGAATATCTAAGGGGGAGGATGATCTGAGCATCTAGCATTTTCTTAATCTCCCTTCCTACAGTTGGTAGAAGGGCTGGATTTATCCTTCTAAGTTTCTGTTGATAAGGTTTTGCTTCTAGTTTCAGAGGAATCTTATGTTGTATTAATGAAGTATCATAGGTCTTTAGATCAGCATAAGTTAAAGCTAAAACATCCTTATAATTTTGCAGTAACTTGAGATATTGAGCTTTGATCTCAGGGTCTAGAGATGCACATATTTTGATGTTTTTGATATCTTCATTAGTTCCAATGTTAATCTCTTCTAGGTCATCTTCTGAAGAAATGGACTGAGGGATTCAGAGGACATCATTTTCATCAAATAGTTTTTCTAAAGGAATGAGTCCTTTTGGAATAAAATTATTTTATAATTGAATAATTTCATGATTAGAAATTTGGGTTTTAAAATCTGAAGTATCATTTCCATCTGCATTTTCATTTATTTCAGTTATATCATCATTAATTTGTAGAAATGAAAAATCATCTACTACCTGCAGAAATGATTTCAAATGTTCATCATCTTCGAATATTTGCAAATGTTTCATATTATCTGTGATAGATGGCCTATATTTGACTTATATCTATTAGAGTACATCAGTATGATTAGGAATTTTAAACAAGCTAGCAGAGATAGCTAAGGCATCTGCATGAATATTCTGATATCTGGGAATATGAGTCAAATTAAAAGAATCAAAGAAGTTTTCAACTAAATCCCATACTTCATTTCGGTAGGACCTAAGTCTAGGGTGCTTGGTCTGGCAAGAATTTCTTACATGCTTAGCAATAAGTTCTGAATTAGTAAAGACACTTAAGTTTTGAACTTTTAAGCTTTTGGCTAATTGCAATCTTAAAAGGAAAGCTTCATATTCAGCCACATTATTGGTAACTTCAAAATCTAATTTATGTGATTGGGTTATATTTTTTTTTAGTGAAGTTAAAACTACTCCAGCTCCTGCCCCATATTTTGTGCAATAGCCCATCAAAGAATAGTTTCCAAATATCAGTTTGGTTTGGTTGAGGACTTTCAACTACTTCTCCAACTTTGTCTTCAGTTTTATGTTGGTTTGAAGTGAGTTGAAAACAACCAAAGTCTTGATCTATTGCATAAATTGGATGGTTCCTTGGCTGGTCAGTTTTACAAACAGTATGTACAAATCTTACCTCTCTATATAATCTTAATTTCTCTCCTCCATAAACAGGAATAGTAGCATATGACATATCCATCTGTACAATTCCACCTAATTTGGAATAACAAGACCTAGAGAGGAACATGCCAAACTTGGGAGGGATATCTGTCACAACAATATCCAGTACTAAACTTTTCACTAGAATTTGGGCAAGGGTAACCACTAGATTCTTGATCAATCCCAAACAGGGCACTCTTTTAGAATCTAAGGTGTACAGGTCATGGTAGGATTTAGTTATCTCAAGTTTCAAATGATCCATGAGAGATTTTGGCATAAGGTTGTGTGATGCTCCTGAATCAAGAATACAATTATACAACATGGAGTCATTTGTTTTAATAGTTACATAGAAAGGAGGCACTATCTCATCTATCATGTCTGAACGAGGGACAAAAACTACAGCTAGTTTTTCATCTTATAGACTTATGACATCACCTTCAACATTAACCGAGGTATTTTGTATCCATTTTGTGACTTGGATTTTGTAACCAGGGTGTTTAGAAAGTTCTGAGAGTGGAATTGGAATCTTAACCCTCTCTAGGTCTTACCAATAGATTAGGATAGAAAGAAGGCAAGGCGAAAAAATACAAAATCCATGAATGTTATTTTGTCTAGTTTACCAAAACCTGATTTTGCCAAAGTGATGCACTGTGAATTAAAAAAAAAATGTGTAAGATGAACATTGGAATATCTAAAAAGGCTATGACAAAGTTCATAAGCAAAAGCTCTAAACTCGTAGAACACAGAAAAATGAAAGACAATAAAATATTACATCCTTTTTCCTTTTTGTGAATGAAATTGTGGCACCATGAAAGTACTACATGAAGATGTTGATGGCTGAGTGATTTTACATAATGTGTTAAGATCTCTTTCTATGAGATCTAATGCCAATTTTTTCTCCATAGAAAAAATAAAAAGTCTTAACACATTAAGAATGGACAAATGGCATGGAATCCTGATGGCATATGAAATGAATATTGAGAAAAAAATCCATCAAAAAGTCCAATAGCTCTTAAAACTTAAAAAAACATGAATCAAACAATAACTTTAGCAATAAATCATGTATATAACAAGTTCATTTTGTGAAGAACTTAAAAATAAATTATACAAATACAAACTCAGGATTCCATTTAAATGCTTTAATCTTTAAAGGTAAGATATCTTGCTACTATATATTCCTATACAAACTTTTTCTTGAACTTTATTTCAAAAACTATTATATACATTCAAACAATATATTTCATATTGACTGGGATAATTTGCACGAGACGCAAACTCAAATTTGATAATCAAACTTTACATTCAAATAATATATTATTAATGCATACTTTTTAGTAATACCTTTTTATGTAGATATTTTTATTTATTTTTAATTATAAGCGATGAACAATGGAGCAGTTCCCAGATAATCTATAGTCCACTTGTCAGTCCCAATTCTGGATCCACCGAGAAATCCTTCTCACATAATGAATATGGTCTTAAAATGGATATTTTCCTTTAAATGATGAGACACAATATTTTAAAGTGGTTTTTTTCCCTTTAAATTGTCATAGACGATAAGACGTGATGAACAATTTCCGAGATACAAGGTATTCTACAATTAGTGTCGGTCACCTACCCTAAATTACTAGTTACCCATCAAAATTCTGAATCGTTGTAAAAAATAAAACTAAAAAAAAAAATCCAGGAATTCAAATCGGACATCTGAATTATCAGTGCCGTAGTTACAGAGGATTCTATTTGCACCAAAGTTTGTTATAACGAATTAAAGTGGATTCTCTGACTTTGTTGCATCTTGTTATGTGAGTAAAGCTTGATGACGTGTATCCTAAATAAATCTATCGAGTTCCACCATCTTGTTATATGAGTAAAGTTTGATGACATGTATCCTACTCAATAAATCTATTGAGTTCCACCATCTTGTTATATGAGTAAAGTTTGATGACGTGTATCTTACTCAACAAAGTTTTCAAAGTGCCTTACTTCCTCAACATCTATTTTAGATAGCACTTTAATGATTATTTCCTTGGCTTATTCATTTTTCTCACTCTTTTATCCATTCAATAAAGAGCACCATACATCAACATCTAACGACATTAAATAGGCTTCCATTCTAAACTTCCGAAGTAAATACTTTGGTCCATTTAAAAATCGAACTCCTTCTATTGCTAGCTAACCCTGATTAGCTATAGTTTCCCTTTTATCTACCTTTGAGTGATTACATTTTTCCTAAAGGAACTTGGAATTTATACCAATTGTTGGAAACAATATTAATACTAAAAGGGGGCGTGAATCAATATTAATGTTAATTTAAACTTTTATGCCAATTTGTCTTTACTCATTTAAACATGCCATCCATTATATGAGAACAACCATTGACAAACCATAAAAACAACCATGCCAGCCAATACAAACATACACATCATGAGCAGCAAAAAAATGAGATACAGGTTTAGTGTGGAAACACTTTTGGGGAAAAAACACCAAAGATTTTTGTTATTATTGATGTAAAGATGAGAGCACCTACTCTATTACATCAAACTATTTTTGAGCCACCACTCACACGAAGCACCAACTCCTTCCAATTGTTTGTTAGCACCCACTAGAAGGAAGCACCAACTTCCTCCTTTTGCATACACCTAATGAGCCTACCAGAAGCACCATCTGAAGAACCAACTTCATGGATTTGTTGCAAGCACCGACATGTAGCTCCTTAGATTCATGCAAGCACCAACTTACAGGAGGAACCAACCGTGAAGCCTTCTCAGACACACACTAGAGATGGAAGCACCAACTTCCTCTATGCAGGATCCAACCCACACTAGATAAAGAACTAATGTTCTATGCAAATGGTAGTTACTATGCATGATATCATCTTTATTCTCCTTAGCCCTTGGCCCACGTAACATTCTATGTCCTCTACTCACTCTGTAGCAACCCACTATTCTGCTAAAAAATATTCACTCATCACAGCTCTCTCAGTGCTTTTTTAACACTATAGCATCATCTTATTATTGACCCTCTACTCTCAATAGCGTACATTCAACAATCAACTTCTTCTATTGCATATACTCTCTTGGCCCGCCATATAACTTACATTCAACACTCAGCCCCTTCTATTCCACAAGCTCTCTCGGCCTCTCACACAACATCAAAGGCTCTCTATGGGTCTCTTTCCTCTGCATAGGCACACCTAGGCTCTCTCTGCAACACTGGTGGACTTGGCCTCTCCGCAACAACACACACATACCATAGAGCTCTACACATAGCTCACTAATAACAATTCTACTTCCCCCACTTTTTCTTAACTACAATCGTGGGTTTTGTTTCACTGAAACATAGTCATCGATGTTGTCTCTCTCAGTCATCACACTGTCATTCAAACTACCCTAGTTTACTCCTTCACCTGGAACTCCTTCTTGTTGTTGTGTATGATTTCTTGAATTATGTCACTACAACATTAAATCAAAGAATGGGCTTTGTTCACTCACCAATTGTTGCTGCAGTATAATTGATGTAAGGAATGTCCACTTGAGTGTATTTTAACCTACTAAGAAATAAATCTCAGTCACACTATAGACTAGAGTTCTTCCATTACATTCAGCTTGTATCGACAATATGGCTCTTTATCGCTTAGTACATAATTTTGAATTGTCATAGAGAGACTAACATGTACCTCAAGCATGGATCTCCTTTGTGTAATGAAATATTTTCTGCTCAGGATGTATTCTTCATTTAATTCCTTGTAGAGTGCATGTAATATCAGTGATGGATTGTCTCATCTCATGATAGACTCCATTTATTTCATGATATGCGACCGTGGTCTTATCTATTGCTTGATCCAAGAGTTTCTGCAATTTGCATTATTCTAGTGAAAATATACACTTTAACTCTCTTAGTTTCTGACTCATTCGTCTTTCATACACCTTTGTGTTGCAATATCAGACCCCCACACTTTTTAACTTTATTAAGGTAGGATATTATGAGATCGCGGGATTTTTATATTGGCCTTTAACCCCTTTTTCTTCACCTCTTATTCTTTCTCCACCATTGGACCGAGTGTTGTTACCAATGGCATAACACTTAGATCATAAGCCCTTCAATATCCTGTTGGGGGTCTATCTCATTGTGTTTTTTATCTACTCTCTTAGTTCTTTGGGCTCCACGACTAAGTGATGACAAAATTAGAAGCTTCTTGTATTGAAGCTTTGTCAAATTTCAATTAGAAAGTAGCTATGAAATCTTTGACCTCCGAAACACCCACATGGCATCTCCACAACACTTAGGTGCCAAGCCCTTCACGATCTTGCCGGGGCCTATCTCATTGTGCTCTTGCTCTACACCCTTGGTTCTTTCAGCTCCATGACTAAGTTCCAACAATATTGGAAGCTCATCGTACCAAAGCATTCTAAAATTTCAAATAGGGAGGAGATACACAATCTCTAATCTCTAATATACTTCCAGTGTGACATCATGCTCATTTCATCAACCCCATGTGGAATCTCTTTAGTGGTGACACTTGTCCCCAATATTTTCCCCATTACACCACTCAATAATTCTGAAATTGACTATGATGTGTCCTCCGTACAACCATGTAATTTGGATTTCACCTACGACCATCAGCTCATGAGGGCCAATCCACTGTTGCCACGTGTCCTATCAGAGGAGACATAAAGCGTCGCTGGTTATTTGGTTTTATAAACGAATCCATATGTAAATCCTCGCGCCCTACAACCCTCAGAGATTTTAAAAAGGATTCATTAATAAGAAGTTACTAAATTGAAAAGTTCCAAAGTTCTGAAATTTCTACCTTCCATGGTTTCTAGGTTTTGAGGTTTTGAAGTTCCAAACCCCTCGATTTACCAAGATAAGAAGCTATGGGGTTATGAAGTTACGAAGTCTCGAACCTCCACGGTTCTAATATTTCGGCCTTCTGATATTCTAACCTTCCTACATGTCGAGATTCTTATGGTTTGTGGTCCCAAGACTCCAACACTCAAATGTTTTGAAATTCAGCTTGGTTCCTGGTTCCCAAAAGTTGAAATTTGTCTTGCTTCCTGGTTCCATGTTCCAAAATTTAGCTTGACTTCTGGTGCTAAAATTCCAATTGTTCGAAACATTTTTCAAATCATTTTCCAATGGATAAGGTCTCATCTAGTCCTTGAGTCCATTTTCTACGTGAAACATGGTTGTAAACTCTTTGTCATTCTTTGCACCTGGGATCTTCTTCTTGTGCCTGGAAACTTCGATTCCTTGGCCAACGAGCCCACTTTCTACCTGAGCCATAGTTGCAAACTCTCTATCATTCTTTGCACCTTCATTATTCTTCTTATTCCTGGAGTCATGGATTCCCCGAACAACACACTCATATTTTTATGGATTTTCCTATAGGCATGCTACTGTGATGATTCTCTACCAGAAACCACAACAACCATGGAATTGCCCTGGAATAAACATGCTAACACACACATCCATGCTATTTTGGTTAACATCAATACCAACATACTTGCTCTCTAGTAATACCAACTACCCCAGACATATTCCAACATAAGTGTTGATATCACTACCAACATACTTATTATAACTCACCATAAAAACAATGTCAATTGTCCAACTCAATACATATCATATTAAAAAAGTCATCCAATTAATGCATATAGCATGATAAATTCGAAAAGAAAATATTAAATTTTATTTAATTTTTATTTTTCCTCCATAATCCCTTCCCTCCTTCCTATTATCTCATAACCACTGAGAGACCACCCACCCTATACAAACACGTTAGACTTATAATGAGTATTGTAAACTGCTCATTTCACTTTCATTTTTATAACTTGGTGTTTTGTATAACAAGTTTGGGTGTATCAATATAATTTTATTTTATAAAATAATTATTTATAACTTATATGAATATTCTAAATAATATATTTATTAGATAATTATATTGAAAATATAAATCAATATATATATATATTATAATATATATGTTTTTTTAATTTTTGGACATTATTAAAATATATGATTTATATATATATATATATTTTAATTTTTGCATTTATTAAATTTAAATAAATAATTAAAGATAATCTGTTTTATATTATTTTAATAATTTATTTTAAAATAAATATATAAAATAGAATATTGATTTCAATATTTATTATATGGATTTGAGTATATTATTGTAGTTCGTCTTTTATTGCATCATTGTATGGTGTATTTTATTGAATTTATTCATTACATAATATAAAATAATATGACGCATTAATTATAATCATGATATAGTGAAAAATGATTTATAACAATGGAGTATTATGAGAAAATTTTCGGGGTAAACCACATGATATTTCATTTGTCGATGCGTTTCGAACCAACCCGTGTGGTTCATCATCAGGACAAGTTGAGGAAACAGATCTAGCTTTATATATTAAATAGTTAGAGTAGAGCATCCAACAACTATATTTCTTGACCAAGTAATGGCT
Source organism: Pinus taeda (assembly GCA_000404065.3). Classification (NCBI taxonomy): domain Eukaryota; kingdom Viridiplantae; phylum Streptophyta; class Pinopsida; order Pinales; family Pinaceae; genus Pinus; species Pinus taeda. Next base: position 74,070 of record APFE030302334.1, read on the forward strand.
ATATTTCTCTAACGGCTAAATTTGACCGGGAAGCGGTTAGATGAAGTGGATTTGGGACAAAACCTATATTTAAATAAATAAAGTTAATCATTATAATATATATTTTTTAACTAAAATAAAAAAAAGGGACCATTTTATAAACTTATAGTTATAAATATATATTAAAATAAATAAATTAATATAAATTAATAGAAAATTATAAAAGTTTTTACCTATATAAATATTAGAGTAATTAATAGTTCAGTTATAAAGTGGTAAATATAACTATATTAGAAGTAATGTAGTTGGTATATTCTTATTAAAGATAACAAGTTAAAGGGACTATTTAAAAAAATAAAAATAAAATAAATAAATAAAAAATAAAAATAAAATAAATAAATAAATAAAATAAATAGAGCAATAAATAAAATAAATAAATAGTTATTTATAAAAGTTATTAAATAATTAAGTATTAGAGTAACTTAAGGTCCGAAAAAATATTTAATATTTAAAATTAATTAATATTTTATTTAAGGGGTAAAAATAACATCTTATCATAGATTAATTTCACGATTATTTTTATTGTTAATTAAAAATATTAGAATAAACCTAATACCATAAATTAAGTGCTACTAAAATACCTCAAATCTTAACAATCACATCTTAAAGAATAAAGGCCACAGGATATGGGAAACAATGGGAATTTACTTAAAAGACAACAAGATCAAGCTAAACCTAGGGAGGGGAAGAAAGGAAGAAAATGAGTAGGAGAAGAGGGGTAGGACCCAACAACTATTGATCTTCCAGCCATCCTCTCTATTGAGATTGATCGACCTTTTTTCAATCTCAAGGGCTTTCCTAAATTTCCGGTGATGGAAACGTGAAATTTTAGCAATAACACTAGCCTCCTCGATACAAACATGATGATTGGTTTTCTCCACATGCTCTGTGAAAGTAGAAGACTTGATTCTCCTATGATTAAGGTCAGCTACGTGCTCACTAATCCTTTGATTAATGGAGCGACCCGTCTCACCAATATAGGGGGTCCCACAGGAACAAGGAATAATATAAACCCCTTTCATGTCCTTCGGGTTGATAGGATCCTTCACAGATTTGAGGAACTTATGAATGGCGTTAAGGGGTCTAAAGGATGAGGGGACATTATGTTTCCCAAGAATCCTCACAATTCTATCAGTGGTCCCTTGAATAAATGGAAGACGGACACTTGGAATCTGTTCCTTCAGTTCTTTTTTAGTTAACGAATTCTTGGCCGCTTTGAGGAAAGCCTTCTGTCCTAGGTATCTACAATAACCATTTTCAATAAAGAAATTAAGGAGATGGGATTTCTCCTCCTCGAAGATTTTTTCATCAGCGATCCTTAAGGCATGAGTAGCAAGGGTGTTGAGAACCCTTGACAATCGTCGACTTCTTGTTCCTTGGTGAACTTAATTTCCGAGGATTGACTATTGAGATGATCGAAGAAGAGATCTAACTCCTCTTGGAAGGGATATGTAAATGACACTAATGTCATCTGGGATCCCCTATGTTAGTGAGATGGGTCACTCCATTAATCAAAGGATTAGTGAGTACGCAGTTGACCTTAAGCATAGGAGAACCAAGTCTTCTGCTTTAACAGAGCACGTGGAGAAAACCAACCAACATGTCTGTATCGAGGAGGCTAGTGTTATTGCTAAAGTTTTGCATTTCCATCAGTGGAAATTTTAGGGAAGCCCTTGAGATTGAAAAAAGGCCGATCAATCTCAATAGAGAGGATGGTTGGAAGGCCGGTAGTTGTTGGGTCCCAACCCTCTCCTCGTAGTCGTTTTCTTCCTTTCTTCCCCTCCCTAGGTTTAGCTTGATCTTGCTGTCTTTTAAGTAAATTCCCCTTATTTCCTGTATTGTGTGGCCTTTATTTTTTAAGGTGTGGTTGTTAAGATTTGAGGCATTTTAGTAGCACTTAATTTATGCTATTAGGTTTATTCTAATAATTTTAATTAACAATAAAAATAATCTTCAAATTAATCTATGACAAGATGCTATTTTTACCCCTTAAATAAAATATTAATTAATAAAATATAAAATAAATTTTTTGACCCTTAGTTACTCTAATACATACATATTTAATAAACTTTATAATAACGATCTATTAATTATTTATATTTATTTTAAATGATCACTTTACTTGTATCTAATAAAATATAACAACTATATACTCTAAATATATATCTAACAGCTATAGCTAACTATTAATTACTCTAATATTAGGTAAACTTATATTATTTTTAATTTATTTATCGTAATTTAGATAATAATTAATATATATTTTAGTTATAATTTATAAAAATGGTCCTCCTTATTTTATTTTAATTAATATATATATATATATCTATCAATCTATAATCATATATTATATAATATATAATAAATATATATATATAATTATATATGAATTAACTTATTATTTAAATATAGGTTTTGCCCCTAATCCAGTCTATCCAACCATTAAATGTACGCTTTAGAGAAATATAGCCATTATCTGATCAAGAAATATAACCGTTGGATGCTCTGCTCTAACAATGAATCACACTATTTGATTGGAAACGCGTCAACAAATGAAATATGATGTGATTTATGTCTAAAAATTTCTCATAAACTTGAGATAGATCACAGAAGTCTCAATTCAACAATGGAGTAATGACATTAAGTTCATCCATAAATTATATTATTGCAAAACAATAGAGTGCATTACTTTTTATTAAAGATATAATCAAAAATAATTTATAATATTACTTAGTCATCAGTCAAGTAATTGCACTGATTTCGAATAAGCAATAATCCAAGTGCAAAATATACATTGATTTTCCTCCCAAAAAAAACGATAAAAATAAAGGCAGTAGTTTATACCGCGACTTTTTGAAAGCCTTTCCGGCAGATTTTTCCGGTCAAAATCCGGTAGCAAAGTATTGGTCGAAGAAACAATAAAGATCATTTAATGAGTTTATCGTGTGAAATAAATTAATAACATATTTACAAACTAATGTCAAAATACATGTTAAAATTTAGTGAAAAATTCTCAAGATGTGTTTAATTCTATTAATTCTATATTTTTCATTAGGTGTGATTCTTCTCTCAAATTCTGTAAATTAAAGCTAATAAAAACATATAAAATATATTAAACCAACACCTGCAGAGTAATAAAACATAATTATGAAAAGCAGAAGGCATTAAATGAACAAACTACTAAATTACAAAGCAACAAAGAAGAAGCATAAAAACTCAAGTGTTTAAATGGATTAATTTTTTTTCGTAATATCAATGGAAAAAAAAAATGATAATCTAATGAATATCTGTATATAAAAAAGATTACCATATATAACGCATTCCAAAAATATATAAATATGACAAGACTAGAGAAGATATAAAATTTTAAATTGATAATAAATATATAAAAAACCACAATATATAAAGCATTCCAAGAACATATAAATATTACAAGACAATAGAGAAGATATAAAATTTTAAATAATTCCCAAAATTAACTTCCTCTTTCATATTATTACATAACCTAGTAGATTTATAAAAATATAAGAAAATTACATATCTTGGTAGATAAATATGAAAAAAACTATAATAAAAAGTTTAAAAATTTAAAACATTGAAAATTTTGGTATTGAATAACATCGAACTGTCTTTCTTGATAATACACTAGGTATCTGGTTAATAAATTTGCAAAGAATATATTCACTTCACAGATATATTTTTTAGGCTGTGGTTCGGTTATTTTAGTCAAAATAGGTGGTGTTAAGTTTATAGAAATATCTGGGCTGATCTCTTTGAAAAGGAATCTAGTCTAGCACTAACAAGACCTAACTCCAGTGAAAAATGACACCCTATAACCTCCATAAACATTGATTTTGACCAACTAAAATAACCCTACAACTAACCTCACAGATATATATTAATATATACACAATAATTATCGCCTCACAGATATATATTAATATATACACAATAATTATCGCCCGTAAGATGTGATCGATCATCCAAAACTAGAATGAACGGGCATATCACTAACTACCTTCGGTTTGAAATCTACAATGCTACATGGATATCCGTGCGCGCGCACACACACTATATATATATAAATATATAACAGAGATGCGATGCCTGTGAGGCCCTGAACTTTATACATGGTGCGCAACTGGAGCTTTTCACCAGTGATGCAACTGATCAGGACCCGTAGGAACGAGTCTCTTTTCAACTCCATATCTGGGATCAATTTCATCTCCTAGTTCACGTTTGCATGATACAGGAGAACAATCATGCCCTGCAGCATTCCATGCATGTGAAGCCTGAAGGTTCTTATATACTTTTTCGCGACTCGTTGCTTCCACAGAATTAGCTGATAAGATCACCAAAAAGCACACACTTATCAAAGAAAGTAGCGCTCCCATCTTGTAGTTACTGAAATATTTCGCCATTAGAGAAACTCCCAAATCAAGGCAAGGTTCCTGAATAAATTCCAGTGCTTTAAACGCTAAATAGCAGAATACACTCAGAACCGCTGTCGATCTCGGATTCAGTGCTTTCCTTTTATTCGGCTGGTCTCTATTTGAGAAACTTGAATATTTTGAGACGACTAATTTATCATTTCCCATCTCATAATTACATGGGGTTCCTTTCTCTACTATATATATTGCTTCAGTGAGGGACCCTCTGAGTTCTATGGACAAAAACGTCCGAAATTGAAACACAGCGTGGCTAGTTATGCCGTGATCACGAAGCTTCCGTAGTCAATTAAGTAATACAAAATGCCAGCACGCTTCCTCCTACCTAGACTGTTAACATTGACCAATACAGTACGAAACAAAAACTCTAGTAGGATCGACCATCATCCGTTCTATCATATAATTCTATATTAACATTGACCAAAACAATATGAAACAAAAACTCTGATAGTACCGACTTTCATACGTTCTATCATATAATTCTATATTGCTCCCTCAATTTGTCGTAAAAGACCTTCGATTCACGATGGGGAGGGCATAGCGGAGAGGATGGCGTGCTTTTCGCTCAAGGATCACGTCGCCTTCCATTGCGGTCGTCATTGTTCTCATCTCATTTTCAAATACTTCAACCCTATGTTTTGATTCTCATCTCATTTTCATATTCAAAGATTTCAATTAACAGGGATGTCGTAAAAGATGATCCTCCCTTTTTATTTACCAATGTTTGTTAATCGTTGGGATTTATCTTCTCTTTTAATGGCTTGATTATGTTTTTCAGTTTTGATCAAGTTTAATGTCAAAGGAATTTAGCTAAAGCTTTATGGTTCATTATTTGTGTTCTAAAATGCTGATAGTTGAAGTTCCCTGAAACAGGTTGTCAATGGAGTTTTTTATGAGAGGGAGAGGAATTGCCTGGACTATAGCCAAAAGTGGTTGGAATATGGGTAAAAAAATTTCAAAAAAATCTTGTAGAGGCAGTGTTTGAATTGTGTTTTTGATGGTGAAAATGGATTCAGCACCATAAAAAACGTCTAGGACACCAAAATTTTTGGAGTTTAACAACTATAAATTGGATTTACAAAAATCCTTGCTCAATTTTCTCTAAATATGACCGGAATTACCATAACTTTCGCAGCAATTCCTCGGGCTAGTTAGACTACAACGTTGGCAGTGGTGAGTGTTAAAGAGTAAGGGATAGGGATATGTCCTTGCTGAGTCTTTACTTATTGAAATATTTTACTGGTTCACAATTAAAAACTTTTAATTCAATTAAATAAAATGTTTGGCCAATTGTGATAAGGTTTGAAGAGCACTCGCAAAGTTGATTCTCTCTTTTTATTCACTAATATGTTTCAAACATTGAAATTTGTTCTTTCTTAAATATAGATTTGGTCAACTATCTTAAAATTTTAAGTCATAAATTATTGGTATATCTGATGAGCTAACAATTAAACACTTTTATAAAATAATAATAATATGAAAATTTAATCTCAATCTCATTAAAACATATGACAAATTTATCTTGAATTAGAAAAAACACAACTTTTATTTTAAAAAAATAATATACATCTTATTTTACCAGCACAACTAACATAAAAAAACACAACATTTATTTTAAAAAATTAATATACATCTTATTTTACGAGCAGACATAACATTTAAATGTTTAACCATCACTCTATTTAAAAAATTAATATACATCTTATTTTTTTTACTAGCAGAACTAACATTTACATGTTTAACAATCACCCTATATCATATGGATGAAACACAATCATATAGAAATTTGCTCAGCCGCCTATCTTATTGCGCTAGAGCTTTACAATCAAATTATTAGTCACATTGCATGGGTCAGAATGAAGCGAGCGATGGATGAACATAAATGATGATTGAACTTAAAGTTATGCTACTGTAAAGGGTTACGGTTAAGTCGATTATAGATTTCCAAAATATTCAAGAATTTAATAGATATGGACGCAGTGAATTTTTTACTGCATCCATATTTATCAAATTATGCAGCAAAGCACTATAATAAAGTTACTATGCAGCAGTCACAATCGGAGCTGAATTAATGAAAAGAACGTTTCAACCGAATCAGCTTAGTCACTATTAAAATAGATTTAAGTCCATTTATAGCGTGTAGCGTGTCAAAGTATATAATGAGCTTCTATCTTTAAAAAAATATATAATGAACTTCAATTGATAAAATTAAAGATGAGAACAATGGACTGAATTCTAGAAACTAAACTTATTATTTAATGGGAAAACAATGACATGGGAAGGAAACGAAGCTGAGTGATCGTTTAACTATTTAAATTTATTGTTTAATAGAAAAAGAAAAATGACAAGACCTAGCTGAGGTAGACGAATGCTTTTCATTCAACTATCTTCATTGCTATTAAAAAATGCATAAGATGAACCCAAATAAAAAATATGATGGAATTGGAATAAACGAATTATTTAAAAATATACTTTATATAAT
>APFE030302334.1:81075-101205 GCA_000404065.3 Pinus taeda
TTTGAATTTACATTAAAATGTATATTATAATTTGTATTAATTATTAAAATATATTTGATATAACAATGTAATAAGTATGAAATTCATAAACATATGTATGGGTATAAGAACAATAGCAAATAAGATTTATTTCCCTCCTAAGAGATGTGACAAAATTGTCTGAGAGTGTATTTTAGAGTATGTTAGGAGGAGCAAAATTTTATTCATTAACTTAAAATGCATTGCAAGATATATTAATGTTTACATTTTCATGACCAAAAATGTCATTAGATAACATAAATATTTAAATAAACCATATATATCCCAAATTTATTTATATATTTATAAAACCATATTAATATTTCTTACAATATTATTATATTTTATTTAAAATTTTTTTAATCTACTACTTATAATATACATAATATTAATATAATATTGTAATTTAATGAATTGAAAAAGGAATTATTTGTATAATTTATCACACATATTATTATTTGTTAAATGAATTTAATATAATATCTATACAAGAGGTACATTAAAAATTGATATAAAATTTTAGTGGAATGAATTAATCCAAAAATTGCGAGGATATAACTAACATATCTTAGGACTAGATTTAGGTTTGTACTTTGTACACTTTTTTACACATTTTCGTATAGATTTTTAAAACATGTCCGAAGGAATGAAAAACTGGAGGAGTATTTTTTGGATTTGGTAGAAAAAGAGGGAAGAAGGTGATACAAGATGTATTTTTTTTTTTTCTACGCAAAGGCTAATCTATTTATATTAAAGAAGAAAAAGTATATACAAGAGGATGAAACCTCTGAGAGCGCCACTGAAGCTTGCAACTCTCTGTCAAACTTGCAACAAAACTAACAGAACCACTGAGGCTAGCTCCTCTTACAATAGAAGAGTAAGAAGTGGAAAGTTCATGTTCAAAAAGAATCCATACAAAACACAGAATTTCCTGAGTGATCAGGATTGAAGAGATCATTTCTGAGTGAGTTTCTGCAGCTAGGTGTCCGTTTCCAAAGTCTGGGCGGCAGGCCTTGAGACCGTGACCCTTCAAACAGGTACCAACCGCTGAGCAGGAGCCATAGCTCGCACCTATGACTGCTGTAACACCAGGATCAAAATTACGACCAGACCAGACCCGCCGGACCATCAACAACCAAACTGAGCACATCGATCATAACTAGCAACCCAAACCAACAGACAAAACCACACCCAGTTGTGCTCAACCCTTCGACCATGACGATGACCATAATCGACCTTCTCCATTAACGCGACCACAGAAATCAAAGATGATTTCCAACAAGTTACCAACATACCTTCAAAAATTGCAGGGGAAGACCGTTTACTTATCATTCTCCGGCTTGTAGACTTTGAACTTGTCCAGAGGCTCCCAAGAGATTTCCATACCTTCCGGAACATCCTCCAACTTCATGCCTGGACGCAATTTTGGATAAAGAGTGTTGGCGTAGTGAAAGTCCGGCAACTTGGGCTCTACTTGTTGTTGAGGAGCTGAGGTGGTGGCTTTTGCCCGACCCTGGGTAATTGTCGGCTTATCTAGAACGATTATGGGCTCATTCAAGTCCAGCATGCTGCCCATCTCCGCCCTGGCCTCAATTTGTTCCTCTGTGGGTGCCGGAGAGCTTTCTTCGACCAGTTTGCTTGGTGAAGATGGGGAATAGGAGCTGTCCTCCTTTCCCCAATTGGGCGAAGAATAATTAGAATTCCCAGAAGAATGCTCTGCTTCAGTGCCCTCCGCCGAAGAGTCCTCCGCCATTGAGCCCTTCGTCTCATCTTCTTCTTCGAATATGACTGTAATTAGCGTCGAGATAACTGGTCGAGCAGTTCTACGGCGGTAATGAAATCTTGCCGTCTGCACCGAATGGTTAATGGATTGCCTAGAGTCCCCTGTTCTGATCGATGAAGGGGAGGCACAATTGAGGGGGGAAATTCTCCTTGGGCTTCGATTTCCTCGTCTGCCAGCCCCACTCCTTTGGCCCTGATGGCGCCCTCGACGTGGTGTGGCTCTGTATCTCGGGGCCATACTGCTAATACAATGGACAGAAGGTGAAAGCAACTCGGAATGCCACGAAGAGACGCACCAGGTTAGCTGCCTGCTATCACTGGTGCGAGAATGCGCCCCCAAACATTTCCACTTACCTACGATTGCAATCATATGCAGATAGGCCAAGAAAGGATTCAATTTCCAGAAAACGGGCCTGTGTTCAAACCATACTTTCACCCCAGGCAACAAAACATGAAACCGGTAGAATGAACGCCATCCCTCCTTCGCGATCCTGTAAATCCTTAGGCCTTTGTCCTGAACCCAACGCGGCATTGAAGCGCATTGAATGCCCTTCAACTTCGGCGGCCAGCTATAAATGATTTTCATGGTAATCGCCCCTTCCGGAATTGGGACATCTGCCATCCTTCCTCCCGCGTGGCGCTCCATTTATTCCCTCATTAACACGACAGGCACCCGCATCCGGTGGTGATACAAAAGAGTATTATTTGAATATGTTTTTTAAATTTTTTAATAAAATTAGTTGATAAGTTTATTCAAAATATTTGAATAATATATTTTTATAAATTTATTTGATAAATATTATTCAAAATATCCTGGATCATGAAATAAATCATTTCAATTTTTTGATTTTAAAGAAAACTATATTAAGGAATGTTATAAGAGAAAAATACAAAATAAAAAAAGACATAAAAGGTAGTACAAATTAAAAAAAAATGAATAGAAAAAGTATAAGGGCTTTAAGTAAAGTAACCAACTTTAACATCAAAGGGAAAAGGAGAAGTTAAGACTATGGATATATATGTATATATAATAGGAAGGTTGTGAGTGGCCATGGTAAACTTAGTTTGAAAGAGAAATCTTTCAAATACAAGTTGATGGTTAACTATATAATATATGACTTTACAACAAAACTAGTGATGTATTAAGGTTTCTACAATTGTTTGATGTTTTCTATTTTTTTTTTATTAAATGACAGGTAATCCATACTCTAGAGATTATGTATTATTCTTGTGCATTTCTTTCACTAACTTATGATTTTTCCAAGTTATTAAATTATTCAAATGCAAGACACAAAAGCTTAAGTACATTTCAATTTCCCATAGCCATTTCTTCTATTTCTCTTAGTTTGAAATGGAATATTTACCTACACAGAAACATTTTTGTTAGATATTTATTTGAAAGAAAATTTAAATGCCTCCACATTCGCATATAAAAATCAATAAAATATTCATTGAAGTAGTGAGTGTTTCATTTTCCATATTGGTTTATGAAAAATGTGCATTGACAACCATTTTATGTTGCCTTGATTGAACCTCATGACTATCATCATTGTAGAGTGATTGTTTTTTTTTTGTTTTTCAAGTTGTGTGTGTTCCTCCAAGCTTGACATGTGGCTTGTGAAACCGCAACCCAGGGGCACCTAAGACGTCGAAATCACCTGGGGATCACACCTTCCTTAGGCCACACCAGCCCTAAGATGACTGGATTTTAGTGTGTCTCCTCCCCGTAGCATGGGTACAACAACCTCTGTGAGGTTTGATCCTTGGTCGCATTGCTAACAAGGCCCATTCTCAACCGGCTGTGCTAGTGAGACTTCACCTTTGTAGAGTGATTGTTATATACATCCAAATTATTCATATATTTAGCTAAAATTCGCTACAAGCTTGTGCACATTGGGTAACTTTCAAATTGAAAATGGGACTTAGAAGGAAAACAATAAATAATTATGAACTTATCAAGGAAGACTAGAAAAACAACATTTTTATTCATATTGTTTACTCATATCCTTATAGTTTTACTTAAACATTAAGTGTATGTAGTGGTTGGATGTAGAATTAAATTCTACATCCATTGAATGCCTATGCCTGATATTCAAGTAAAACTATTAGGAGAAAAGTAAATAAAATATTATTTAGAAAAAATTGTTTTCTTCTTTTCCTTCCAAAAGTGTCTACCCTTAAGAATGACATCATCATCGTCAAACCTAGTGGTTCTATAAAATTTATCTTTTTAGTATACTTTTTGTTTTGAGACCCATTTTTTACCTCAAATTACCCCAAATAAATTGATTTCACCTATAAGGAATTTTGTATAGTGTTGTTATAACCATATTTTACACCCTAGAGTTGAAGGAGAAACTATATTCTATCTTGCCTCAATTAACACACTAAGATAACACTCTTTTAACTATGGGAAGGAAAAACTTGAAAATTTATTGGTCATGTTTACTAGACATAGTATAATGCTACACTATGTTGTTGTGTGAAATGGGAGATGAACACATTATCATCACTCCAAATTATCTCTCGCGGAGTGATGAAGGTCCTTACATCTTCTAGAGTTTCTTTTTTTCTAGTGAGATCAATTCAAATTGGATCTAACACTATTTTAATGGTATAATAATTAGTTCTTAAAGATAACTTCTATAATAATTAGGTGTCCAAATACATCATCCCATCTCCGTGAAATGATACATAAAGAGGTCATTCTCAAGGGAGAAATGGAGGGAAATAAGAAACCATATATAAATGTTGGTGAAATTCTTTGGGAGGGTGAAGCCTGAATATGGATTATCAGCCAAGGAAGAGTCGTGGCTAAGATGCTAGAAGGGATTTATTTCATGCAATTTATCTATTGTTAGTTATTATATCTTCTTTAATGTGGATTTCAGTATCCTTGCCTAAATATTTGTCATTGTTTGAATTCATTTCATTATATTTAAATTGACTTGTATAATTTAATTTAGATATAGCATATCTCCTTATGGGTTTATTCAAATGTCAAGTGTAGCAACTCATTAGACACAAAAATAAATTCTGCATATAACTAATGCTTACACATAACATTTGGATAAATCAATAAAGAGAATACTAAAAAATACAATTTAAAAAGTTGTTTCCTTCTCTTGATGCCAATGTATCTACCCCTACGGATGAAATCATCATATTCAATCCTATTTGTTCTTTCAAAGATTATTTTTTAGTATATTATTTTTCTTTGTGCCCACCTTTTACATCAAAATCCACTTATAAATTTATTTCACCTACCATGTATTTTGTATGGTGTTAGGCCACGAGGTAACTCGCCAAAATGAATTATGTTTATTCATTAAGATTACTCATAGTTATATACATGAGGGAGTGACTCTTTGTCTTTAGCTCTCGATGACTCTTCATTTTACATTACTTACAAGTGTTCACCGAATTCTAATGATTAGGTGTCAAGATCCCCCCCACCCTTAATCTGAAGGGATGTTGGTGAGTCCAAGCGTTGTTCTAAATCTTTCAAACTTTTCTCTTCCAAGTGTTTTGGTGAAGATGTTTATAATGTGATCATTAGTGGAACAATGGCATATATAGATTGTCTTGGCCTCAACATGATGTCGAATCAGATGGTATATTGTATTGATGTGCTTCTTTTGATCATGGAACTTTGGGGTCTTGGCCAGATTTATTGCAAAGGTGTTGTCAATCATAAGTGGAGTTGAATGTACTTGTTTTACCTACAAATCTTCCATAATTTTCCCGAGCCATGTAATTTCCTTTGTTTCTTCATCTGCTACCACTTATTCTTCCTCTGTTTTGGAATCTATTGTAATTGATTGTTTGGGTGATCTCCAAGGGATGGCTCCTAATCCAATACTCATAGCATATCCTGAAGTAGATACCCTAGTTTCTTTATCTCGATCTAATTATAGATCAGATTATCCAATCAATATGAAGTCACCCACTTGTGTATACTTGATTCCAAAGTCTTGGGTTCCCTTCAAGTACTTTAGAGCTCTTTTCACAACAGACCAATGTCCATCACAATGTTTTTGCATAAACTTAGATAGGAGGGTAGTAGTCAGGTTGTTGAGAATTCCTATAAGATATTTATACTTTTTTTGCATCCTCAAATTATTTTCCTTCAATGGATGTGAGTTTTAAGTTTTGTTCCATTGGAGTAGTCATATGATTTCAGTCAGACATGCCAAACGTTTTCAATAGACCTCCAACGTACTTCCTTTGACACAGAAATATAGAGTTCAGACATTGAGTTACTTCAATACCAAGATAGTAGTGAACATAACCCAAGTCAGTCATTTCAAAACATTTCCTCAATTATTTATTTATGGATGCAATGTAGCTCTCATTGTTCCATGTCATCAAAAGATCATCTACACATACCATAAGCTATACAACTATTTTCCAAACCTTCTTGACAAAGAAAGTTGCATCATCAAGATCATAATGTTTGAAGTTGAGTTTTAGAAGATGCTCAGTTAAATTTTCATACCAACATCATGGTGCTTGCTTGAGGCCATACAAGGATTTCACAAGTTCACATACTTTATATATCCCTTCACAACAAATCCTTCAGGCTTGGACATAAAAAAAATTTCATTGAGATCTCGAGTTAGAAGTTTTACATCCATTTGATGGGTTTTCCAACTATTCTAAGTTGCTAAGGAAAAGAGTGTCTAGCTAGTAGCCCATTTTGCTATGGGGGAAAAAGTCTCGTCATAATCGACCCCTTCCTTCTGTGTAAAACCTTTTTCCACAAGATTGGATTTTTTCTTGTCAAGTGAGTCATCATCTTTATAATTATTCTTGTAGGCCCACTTTTAGCCAATTGGTTTGGTGTCGAATGGAGGATCAACTAGCTTCCAAGTGCCATTATTTATCAAGGCATCATACTTTGTTTGCATTGCTTCTTCCAATTCATCATGAAAACTGACTTCTTTGAAGGAAGTTGGTTCAAAATTTGTATACAAATTAAGTTCACAATAATAACAAACATCCATATCAACATGTGAATTAGAATCACCTAAATCACCTCCTTTTTTCCTGATTTAATTTCATATTCCTATCTTTCAACCTCATCACGATAAACACTTTCAAGTCTCTTTGTCAGCCAATTTGGGGGACCTTTTTGGGATGGTCTAGGCTTCTCAGTCGATAGATTTGGGACTGAATCAAGATTGAGTTTCCCAATTTTATCAATCACATCACTCACAACATCATCAATGGTTGGAGGTTCATGTGGGGGAGAGAGTGATTTAGAGGAAGATTCCACATATTGAACCAGTATAGCAATCCCCCGTTTAAGATGATGAATCTAATTATAAAATTCTTGAAATTATTTTGCATGTTCAAATCTATCCAAGTGATCATTTTCTCACTAACAAGATTGTCATCTTTGGAAGATTGAAGAATGATTACATCTCTAGATACACCAATATTTTTATTAACTTCATCATAGAGACACTATGCTTTGGAGGTATTTGAATACCCCATGAAGATACACTTACGACTCCTTGCACCAAGTTTGCTTCTATGAACCTTTGGTATCAAGATCTAAAAGGGGGAACCAAAGGCCCTAAGATTCTTTACCGAAGGAATGTTGCCATACCAAATTTCATAAGGAGTCTTGTTTCTAATATCATTAGATGGACATCTATTCTTTACATGTACAACACATAGAATTGCATCAGCCCAAAACACCAGTTTTACATTCTTGAGAAACATCATGGAACATACCATATTTAATATTGTACTATTCATTCATTCAGATACTTCGTTTTGTTGGGGATGATAAGGAACAATTGTTGATGTTTGATCCCATGCTGGCGAAGATCGTTTTCAAATTCATTTGAGGTGTATTATTTCGATTATTAGTACGAATAGAGTCAATATGAGATTGTGCATAATTTTCAATCCATGTATAAAAGTTATTGAATGTTTGAAAAACATTAGATTTGTTCTTCAATAAATAAGCACAACACATTCTAGTGTAGTCATCAATAAATGTCATCATATATTTATTTCCATTTGCAGAAGGAACATGCATTGGACCAAATAAATCTGAATCAATTAGTTCAATTTTTCTATGTGCTCTAGAATGTGAATCATGAAAACATTGTTGTCTATGCTTTCCTAGAATGAAAACATCATACTTCTTAAGTTTCCTAGGAAATGTACACAAAATGGTAGCACGATTTTTCTTCAAAAAGTGAAGTCTATCATAGTTCAAGTATCCAAATATAGCATGCCTTAAAAGACTTGATGGAAATGTACCTTCATCATAATGAGAATTGTATGAGAAACTTTATGCACAAGTAGGGGTACCTTGCAGCTTCAGAAGTCTTCCTTTTCTATCCTCGTCATGACAAGTGAGTGATCTGACGCTTTTCTCACCTCAACCTTGCCATCAAACATATGAATGGAGTATCCTTGTTCTTGGATGTGGACCAAGGACAACATGTTTCTCATCAGTTGTGGGAGATATAAAACATCATGCAGAAGAAAGTTTGGAAGACCATGCATTTTGAGCCTTGATTGTGCGAAGCTTTGATGGCTTGAGTTTTGGTTTCTTTACAAAGTATACTAGTCTATCAACATTGTCAATAAATTCTTCAAAAACATCTCCTCAAAAATTCATGTGACATGTTTCTACTCAATCAAGAAACCAATCATTTTCCAAGGATCAAGTGAAGCATTAAACAAGTCTTCATTTACTCTAATATTACAATGTTCTACAACATAGTCAGTGGATTCGTGTGATTTACCTTTCTCCTTTTCATTGATTTTACCATTGGCTTGATTTCTTTCCTGCTCAATTTTGTCCCAAGGAAAATTTCATGTGGATGCATCATGTGATCTATATTTATTGAAATGTATGCAATGAAGATCAATTTTTTCTCCTTGAAAGTGTCTACCCCCCTGCCTCTGGAATTTATTCTTCCTCTTCCTCTTCAACCATCTCTTCCTTTGGAAGAATATTGAGCATGATTCTTCTCTCTATGTGAAGGACACATGTTCTTCAAAATACTGAGGAGCTATCTCTTTCCCAAAATATTTTCGTCTCTTAACAAATTTCTTCAAAAGGGAGTAAAAGGTAATCTCTTTCAGGTTTCCATTTGCTTGCAATCACTTCAGGTAATTTGGATAAGTGTGATAAAGTGCCTTGAAAAACTATATGAGGGGAATATCTAGTTCAACATTTGTGACTTTGATATCATGCATAATAGATCTTACTTCTGAAGCTAGAGCAAGAGGATCATCATTTTTTAATTCAAGACTAAACAATTTAATCATCAATTGGACAACTTCAAGCTCAGAGTGTGAGTCATAGAGTTCCTTCGACTTCTGTAAGGCTTCAAAGAATTTGAAATTAGTGAAATATGGTGACTTACCTATTCATTTACATATGTTTCAATCAAGGCATAGGCATTTTTGTTCTTTTTTTCCCAAATGGTGAATTCCTTATCTGAGGTAGGATCTGCATGTTCATTATCTCCTTCTCCTACAAAAAATCCATTCCACAACTCATTCAAAATGAGAGTGTGTTTGATCTTCCGGTACCATGTCACGCCAAGAGGTAACTCCTAAAAATTAATTTGGTTTATTCATTAAGATTACTCATGGTTTTATACATGAGGGATTGACTCTTGGCTCAGCTCCGGATGACTCTTCATTTTCCATTATTATGCTATGTTACATGTAGTTTAATAAGATATATATATATATATAAATATATATATAATATATATATAATATATATATATATATATATATATATATATATATATATATATATTATATATATCTATTAAACTACATGTAAATAGCAAATAATGGAAAATGAAGAGTCATCAGGAAATAGATATATAGTGAAATAGATCTATTAGACATATATACTTATACATTTATTGAAATGTCAAGCGTAAAAAATCATTCGATACAGAATTTAATTCTATGTCTAATAAGTGCATATGTTTGAAATTTGAGTTAACCTATAAGGGGATAAGCAAAAAGGTATTTTAGAAGGTAGCTTTCTTCTTCTCTTTCCAGAATTATCTACTGCTATCAATTACATCAAAAAATTTAGTCATAAAGAATGTTTTAAATTTATTTTCTTAGTATATATTTTGTTTTCAGGCTCATTTTTTAAGTCAAAGTTTTCATTACTAATTGAATTCACTTATAATTTATTATTTTTTGGGTTGAAAAATGGTAATTTAGTTAGACTAGTGAAACAAATAAAAAGAAAAACATTGTAAGTTCTATGTAAGCATCATGTTAACCCTAAAACCCCTTATTAAGCCTTCGATATAGAGTGATTCAATTTTTATTATTATAATAATTATATAGGATAAACACCTCATTGCCTCTTTTTATTATAAGTGTACCATTGTCTCCTATATATACACTAAGGAGAACTAGTATTAGAATCATAAAATATTGTATTTTCCATTGTATTAATTGTAAAAGGAAGTTTCCTTTTCAAAATGACTTTAATTATTGGCATCTTATAATTTTTAAGGTACATATAACATTTAGTATCCGATTTAGTGATCATAGGATTTTATCCTTCAAATATATCATCATGGAAATTTTGCTATAACTTATTTTATAGACATATTTAGATGGTGAAGATTGGATAGTTTTGTGCAGAAACCTTGGGAAATATTAGGTTCAAATTTAATATTTTGGTTTGCTATATTTTTTGAGATATATTCCATGTAAGTTTGTGTTTATGATTGATCATGAAATCAGGTTACTTCAACATTTTGGCTATAACCTTTTCTTATTTTATACACGATTTAAAAGTATGAAACTTTTAATACATTAGGATGAAATTTTTTTGAATGCCTTGTTCTTGTTTCTAACCTTTGTTCACTATAATTTTGGATATATGCTTTAAGTAAATATACGTTCTTGAATTCTCCTGAAATAAATTTCAAATTAGTCATTTTGATACGACACGAAATTTTTTTTTATAAGAATTTGAAGATTGTGAAACTTGTCCCATATTAAGTAGATATCTCAAGAAACTTCTGTTGTAATTTTCAGAATTTGGTTTTCTATGTTTTTGGAGTTAAATCCTTTGGAATTTAGGGTTTGTGAAAACTCCTTAAATAAATTTTAAATAAGACATCATTGTGATTTTGATATATATTCATGTCTGAGAATTTTCATGTTGAGAATTCTATAAAGATTTTTAGGGTACATATAAAAGTACCTTAGGTACAAGATTTAGAATTATATTTGAATAATTGGACATGTGGCATGTTATACAAATTTCCTTGTGGAAATATGGAAAAAATAAATAGGTTTTGATAAATTTATCATAAATTTCATTTTACACATAAAAATTAGTTCACAAATATTGATTTATAGAAAGGACACACTAGAGTATTACAAAACAAATTCTCAAATATCAAATCTGAAGGATATATATATAATATATAGTATTATATATATTATTATATATATATATATATATAATATATGATATATAGATATACAACTTTAGTTATTCTTGTATTCGCCAATTTAAGGTACCTAACTTACTAGTGACCTAATTGTCGATTTAGAAGAGCTCATTTGTTTCCTAACTAAAAGTTGTGATAAAGACAAGTGCTACTATTATTTTCCAGTGTTTACGCGAAGATAGCTACTACAATAATGAAATCTACTGAAGGCTCATACATGACTCCTTAAGAAAGTGAAGCAATAAATTTTAGGTTATCTCTATTAGTGAAGAAAGTTGATGAAATGAATGCTTAAATTCTAAAAAAAAGTATATTTTAAAAGAGAAATGAAGAATAAGACCAATAAAAATAAGGAAATAATAGCAAAAAAAAGATCAATGAAAATAAGGAAGAATTATAAAAGAAGATGATTTAAAATATGTAAGAAAAGGAAAAGTCCACCAAGGAAGAAATAAAATAATTACAAAAGATTCTATTAAATTATCTCCCTAAAAGAGATGTGGACATATAAGTAAATCATAAACCCAAGGAAAAGGATGGTGCTGAGAATAAATCTCATATGAGGAATATGTTGTGACAATTGGAAAGCACAAATATTTCATCATACAACCATAATCACAAATTTTGAATGCAAGATCAAAATTATTAGGGCTTCAAGTTAGCACCAAGGAACTATGATATTTTGAACATAAATATGAGGAATTTTTATGGAAATGATACTATAACATGGATATCTCAAATGGATAAATGGTTTGATATACATCAATTGGCATCCCTATAGAAGGTAAATATTACAATCATGTTTTTGGAACATGAACAGTATGTATAATACCAATGGCTTCATGAATGGAAGAGGGATTATATTACATCTTGGTCAATTTTTATAGGGGAATGGATATAATATTATGGATATATTAAGAGAGATATATTCTTTAGGAAATCGGTAAGGCTTCGACAAAAATTTCTTGTTACAAAGCACATTCAACAATTCCAAATTTTAAAATGAGAGTGAAGAATATTTTCATTGGATAAGTTGTTACGTCTATTTATGGGAACTTTAAATGAAGGAGTCCAATATGAGTTGTGTCTATTTGGACTTAAATCTCTAGAGCATGCTTTCAAATTGGCAAGGAAAGTTGAAATTAAAAGTATGGTCACTGGAAAATCAATCACTAATAGCTATAGTGAAGATTATGCTCCCTCTCCTAAGCCAACAAGGTTGAGTCATCAACAAATGGATGAAAAGGTGAAAAGGGACTATGTTTCAAATGTGACAATAGCTATAAAAGGGGCCTAAATGCAATGAGAATAAATTATGCTACATAAACTTTGAAGAAGAAGAATATTGAGAATTAGAACACTGACAAGGTTTAGAGCTAGAGGAGACTACACCAACAATATCATGTCATGAATTTGTTGTAATAAAAAATGTAATAACATTGATTGATTCAAGAAATACCCATAACTTCATCAATTACAAATTAGGAAGACTTCTTAATTGTTTCATATTTCTACCACTAAACTTTCAAGCAATGATTGTAGATGTAGGCACCATAAATTGTTTAGGGAAGTACCATAGTATTCATCTCAATAAAGGGACTATTTATTTGGCATTCCCATTATTAAAATACAAATAGGTGTTGTTGATGTTGTATTAAGGGTCCAAGGGTTGAAATCATTGTGAAAATTAACATTTAATTTTCAAGGTATCTTCATAATATTGACCTAAAAAGGAAATAAATTTGAGCTCAAAGGTGTATAATGGAAACCGTATAAAGTTATCATCTCTAATGGGATTAAAAAATTAAGCAAAAACTAGTACCACAATATAATGAGACCAGAATGTTCACTATATGTTTGAATGTTGATATCATTTATGTCAGGGATATCCATAAAGTTATCAACAATAATCCCAAGGAATTTTGTTTATTGCCTAAGGTTATTCTACCTAATTGAGATAATGATAAAGCTAATCATTTTAATCTAGCAAATGTACGAAAGATAGAGGAAGAAGGGGAAATCATGATAGATGTAGGAATAATACTTGAAACAAGGATTGTGTAGTTGAGTAACCGAAAAATTGTGGAGTACATCATCAAAATAAATATCCTACTAGTGGAAGAGATGTCATGGGAAGATTTATTATTATTGTAGAATTAGTAGCATATAGTCAAGGGTTGAGGACAACACTTGTTTGAAGAAGACGTCCATGTGAATCACTACAAAAGCCCTGTGTTAACCTTAAAACCACTTATCAAGCCCTAGATATTGAGTGATCACATTTATATGATTATATTTTTATGTAGGCTAGAACCTCTCATGGTTCTATTATATTATAATTGTACCACTAGTCTCTTACACACACGCGCACGCACACACACACACACACACACACACACTAAGGAGACCTAGTATTAGAATTATCAATTTTTTTCTTTTATATTACATTCATAGTAAAAGGAGTTTCCTCCTTTGATTAGGACTGTAATTATTGGATTCTTATCATTTCTATGGTACAAGGTTCATAACAAATATATAATCATAATATTTGTTGTATTGAGAACCAATATTTTAAATGTATAAAACTAAATTTATTCACTATAGAGTGCCTTTGTTGGTGAGGCATGTGGACAGAAGTGGCCTTATACTTTTCCTACAATTTCCTAAATCTAGTTTCTAGTTACAATTAGATTTTCCTATTCATATTAAAAATCACACTCCAATGTTTCTACTATGGTGTCATCCCTCACCCCTTACTCTCCATATACAACATTTAAGGGTGAAGATGGAAAATATGTAAACAACTTTCAAGAGGATGCCTAATAGTAGAAGTATGGATGAAATTGTTACAAGTGTTGAATATAAAGAAAAAATGCATTCCATGTATTTCGATATCTTCTTTATAACTTATGAAAAGCTAAACCATTTTTGTATTTTCTACTTATATTTATCCATATATATATGGATGAAAAGCTATGGACCTCTTCAGCTCGTTGTGGATCTTGTATCAAAATGTAGTCCCAAAGTCACTAATAAATATAGTATCTCTAACTAAGATGATTCTCCCTTATATCAAAAAGTGTTCCCAAACCATTTGAATGAACATGTTTGTTATGTCTTGTCCCTTTATGTTCTTATTCTAAGGCACAAAAATGCACATCTTAGTTAAGTGTTGCAATTATCACAAATAAATAGTAATGTTACTTCCTTGTTCAAGGCCATTACCCATAAAATTCATGGATTTTCAATCCTAATGACTTGTATATATGGGTAGGGTATGTTATAATCCATTCCTTTGGTCAATTAGCTTCCTAGTATAAAAAAGTATAAACCCTCTAGTAAATTAACTTGCGATTTTTTTCATTCTAGGTTAATAAACACACCTTTGTAAACTATAAATTTTCTTCCCATAATCAAAATTCCATATAGGTTTCGAGATGTGAACCTCTCTAATAAATTATAGCATTTCACCTTTAAAAACATAGATATTTTGTAGTTTGAGGATAAATCCATCTAGTATGTTATATTTATCATTGTTTTCACTTTATCTTACATGATTTTGACCCTATAGTCATTAGAATGCCTCTTTAAAGTCATAATATTATGTATATGTCTCTATATTTGCATCATACATGAAGAGATGCATCAACATGAGATTTCCCAGATATAGAATCGTATACTTGAGTGTCCCTCACAAAACATTTATATACTTATTATTGATTCTCTTCTTACATTTGGTGATTAGATGAAGTGGATGAAAAAAATTATCCACTTGTATTATTTGGATTTTAGAGATTACTCTAGTCCTACAAATATTATAATTTCTAGAAATGAATGTGAATGGTGACCTCCTTTCTCATTATATATGTGATACCCCTGGTGCAATTACTTTTGTGGAAAATTTTATCTGTATTAATTTGTAAATATTGTTTCAACTTGATGGTTGAGGGGCCATGAGTTAAGTTGACTAATTATGTAAATAAATTTTATGAAGAATAAATGTTTTCTTTTAGAAATGTTATGGGTAATAACTAGTGAGTAATGTCGGCCACTTTCTATCCTATGAATTTTTAAGTGGTTAAGTTTAGATAGTAGAACTTTCCAAATTATGCCAAAAATATAGGGCGAAGGCTTTCCCCTAAGAAGACATCATAATGGGAGAGATATATTATGTTGAGTGTAAGGATAATCTTAATTGGAGATAAATGATAAGTTGGCTAAAAAGTTAACAAAAGAATATTAGGAGAGAAAGTTGTTCTTAAGAGGAAAAAGGAAAGAAATTTTTCCTAATTAAAAGAAAAAATCTATGTAAATGTGGGAAAACCATAAAAATTGGATGTTGCTAGGAAAATATTTTAGGAAGAAAACAATAAAAGCCACTAAGTGGGAATATTTTCGAAGTTCTATTCCTTTGGGACAAGAAGAATCAGGAGGCAAGATGTGTGAGCTTTGGGGAAGTCACTTTGGGTGTGATTAATTAGTTGGAAGGAACATGTTATTTCCTATATCATTCCCCAAGAGAACTATTTTTTTTTAGATCAATTATTATTTGTGAGTGAATTTTTAGTAAAAATATTCCATTCAATATGAAATGGTTTAATTATAGTAACTCCTTGTCTATATATGGATTTACTTAGGCTAATTCGATTTATTTTTTAATGATTGTTGTGAATTACTTTTGGGAAATGTTATATTGTATATGAATGAATAGTAGGTTGATAGATTAAAAGAAGGATTTAGGGATTATCTAGTAAGATATAAGAATATTGATGTACTCTCTGATGAAGATGGTTGATGTAAAAATTATTGTATTTAATTGTAAACATGCGTAAGAAGCTAATTAGTCAATGCCATGAAAGATAGTACCAAAGTGAACTATTGAAATGCATGTGTACTACTCATGTAGCATAAGTGTTGAATGAGAAATGATTAATGGTTATACTATTGTGAAATGTTAAATTAGATGTAATTGAAACTTGGAGAGTAAGGATGCCTTTGTGGATTGCAGGAAAAGAAAATTGAACATATTATACATTTATTCAAGTTGACTACCAAGATGTTATGGCTAAAAAGTAGTGTGATTATTTATTAATTATTTCATTAAGGGAAACCAAGAATAAGATTGTACTAAGGGGAAGTTAGAGGTTAATAACCCAAACTTATTTGAATCTAATAATAATAATAATCAGAATGTTGACATACCTTGTCAAAATTGTTAGATGGATATGTACCTAGGCCAGTAATGATCACAAAATATTTGACCTTATATATTGGACTAAGTCTAAATGGTCTTCTACGTGTATATGTTGACAGTGTTGGACCCACTAAGATTCAGAGGGTCTTCCCTATATGAAGTCCTAGTTAGACCTCACACTATTTAGTGTAGGAGCTCCATTCAAAATACGTCTCGATTGCCGAAGTAGTGGGTTTTAATGATGTGCCTTGGATGCAATAATACATAGAGTGGTGTAATTGTGACTTTGGTGAAAAATTGTGTGACTTTTCAAAAGTTGAAGTGAAATGTATGAAAGGTTATAACAGACGATGGGAAAATTAGTGATCCCCTTAGAATCCTATAATAATACGTAGCTTGAAAGGAACACATGAGGATAAAGACATCACAACTTAGTCTATGAAATAGTTCACACGTTAACCATGACATAAAGAAACAACAACACACATTCAACAAGAGTCATACTAATGCAAATGAAATAGCTCATAAGTGCTAGCGTAATTGAAATAACATATATTGCAGACATAACAAGAATAGTCCTATATTTAGAACATGTGCATGAAAACGTGTCGTCTCTGAGCTTTTGTTAAATTAAAAGTTCCAAGCATACATATACCTTTACGAACCACTAGCCCCACTAGTGGGACATGTAGTCTACACCTACTCCTCCAAATAATTGAACTCGCTCTTTTCTATGGAGAAGCCAAGGGTCTCAACAAACTCCAAAGATCTTGATTCTAAGCTAAAAGCCTAGCCAAATGCTTGGCTCCCAAAATCCCTTTACATTAGTTGTGAGGACATATTTATAACAAAAGGGGTGACTATTCACTTCCTCTTTGTGACTCTTGGACTTCTCTCTTGACTATTCAACTTCAATATAAAATGACTCTTCAACTTCATTACATCATGACTCTTCACGTTCCACAATTGACACTTGGAATTTTAGTTACAAATTACTTATAAAAGAATATTACAATATACTTGTACCCATATTAGAAAAAACTAGGTAGAGCCAACTAGACAGCCTAACAAGAAAAATAAGCCAAGCTTGAGTTTGGGGAGAATCGTGCTCAACAACTTTGACTTGTAGGTACTCTATCACATGAGGGTTCCAAGATTTATATTGCGTGATGACTTCTCCAAACTATGTGATGGGATCGAGCTGAAAGAGGATCCTAGCATACATGGCATCCAGGTACATTGATTTTGAGCTGGTTTGAATTTCTTTCTTTTGCAGGAGCATCGTAGTATTGATATGCAAAAGGCTGCCAATTTATTTTTGCATGTTCTTCCTATTCACTTCGATATCTTCCAAAATCATTCCATGTATTCTTCAACCTCTTTCTTGACATGATTCCTGTGTTTGGCTTCAATGAGTGAGCTAACTGACGGGATCTTGTGCGATTTCACCATGAAATCCACAATATTGAAGAATCATGCATATGAGGCCTAAATATTAGCAATGAATGAGGCGAGTTGTTTGTTTCTTTGAATGATCATCCACACTCACAATTTCTCCAACTTTGCATATTTCCTTCTTTTCTTCGCTAATTCTGGTGGTGTTGCTTTGTATCGCATTGACCATTCATGCACGATTATGATGGTTGTATGGACAACCTTAAGAGATTTTTAATTATCCTTACACTTTGTTTGCATGTCGTACAAATGGAAAATTGGTTTATGCACGGTGACAAGTTCTTCATACAAGCTCCACATAGTTTCTTCCAATGTTTATGTTTCACCAAGTATGGTTGCCTTCAGTTCTTCTAGATATACTTGCATGGGAGTTGTGTTCTGAAACTCTACTCATAGTTTTTTAACTTCTTACCTTGCATCCTACAAGTTTCTTGCCAACCATTTGTTCTTAGTGATCAAATACTTTGTGTTTGACTTTGGGGCACCTGCGAAGGCCAAGTTGGTTGTGGAAATGGAATTCATATTCCTTCTAGTGTCTATCGAAATCACCCTTTCTCTAATGAATGCATGAGATGTTAGGTTATTTGGAAAATGTTTTTTCCTTGCTTGTAAAATATTTTTCTAAAGGCTGTCATAAGTCAGATTGTACATGTCCATGGTTGGATCATCATCAAAAGGAACATTTTCCTTTTCCTCCCCTGGAGCTTGCTCTATTACTAGAGGATAGGGAGACTAAATGGTGACCTATTGTGTACTTGGCATCAGATTAACATCTTGGTTCTACAACTCTGGTTCCAACTCCATGTCTCACATCTTGTTCAACTCCTCAGTCTCTTAAGTGAGCTCCTTGTCTTACATCTATTTTCTCTCCTCGACTAGTTGTCAAATATTTTATTGTTCTTTGGCTTGTCTTCATGCGACTTCTTCTTCTACTCTTCACCTTTCTCCTTCTTCATGCTTCTTCCTACTTCTTCCTTTATTCCTCCAATCTCATATTCTCTTGCTCTTTCTTTCTCTTCTATTATGATTTCTGCATCCTATGATTCCTCTTGTTCTCTATTGCTAGAGTCACTTTAAGTATGACTGGATCTACTTTCATCTTGGGCCTTCACTCTCCCCTTGGACTCTGAAACTTTCCTCTTGCCCTTCTTGTGCACTCGGTTGCTCCCTTCTACTAGTACTACATGTGGAGTAACTTATTTCTATGGAGCAACTTGTGATGTTCTAGTGAAACTAACTAGCTTGTGAGATATGGAGGCATTATAACAATTCTTCCATGTTGTGTCCTCAGGTATGCGAAAGGTCCCACTTGCACACTAAAAATGAATCCTCACATAATGGTCCTTGAAAACATTCATTGGATCATATGAATTGAAGTCTAAATGAATGAATGTGAATTTATCTATTGCTCCACCTTCAGTGTCTGTGAATTTCATGTTCTTTATTTTGTATAATCTTCCCTGCATAAGAAGAGTAGGCCAACATTCTTTGTTCTTCTTGTGTAGAACTGTTGACAACCCTATAGAATTATGCAACTTCTTGCGTGACTATCTTATCAATGGAATACCTCATCAAAATAGGTGGAGACTTCTATCCAACGAACACTCTGAGGAAAGCGGCATTAAGTGAGTCAAACAGGTCTACTATCTCCAACACTGCTTGCATTACCCCACATGACATGCAAGGTGGATCTTCCTCAAATATCTATTGGAAATAATACTGAGACGGTGGGCGAATCAGTATTATCGATTAAAATATTCCTTTTCCAAAACAAATGATATACGCTACTTCAATTAGTTAAACATGCGTATATACGCATCTATGCAGAAGGAAAACATCGTATACAAGGCAGGCTTTTAATTTACTTTATCTTTCTAATGATGATTGTTAATCTGTGTTGCAGAAACAAATAACTAGTAACCAGAGACAGTAAAACAGAACAGAAGGACAATCACACACAAGAACACAAGATATAAGGTGGAAACCCAATGTGGGTGAAAACCACCTGCTGCAATTCATCTCTATCTTCTTTTAAATTAGAAAATTCTTTTACAATGTAATGGTGCAGTCCTTTACCAGTATGCAGGCTGCAACCTGAAGAGAGCTACAACCCTCTCTCGTTCTCTAGCTTCTCCTGGAAGGGAGCTACAACCCCCTTTAGCTCTTGCACTAGCCAAGATACTAGTACGTAGGTGCTGGCCT